>JAWPHD010015894.1:0-52791 GCA_037043455.1 Cyrtodaria siliqua
CCTGCCTGAGCAAATGCGCATTCTGGCGATAATGAAACTTTAAAGGGGTAACTATTGGTGTGTTCGGTGCTGTTTAAACCTTCTTTCCGAAAGGACATGCCTAATGTCGCCCTGTGCCATTGGAATAGCAGTAGCATATTCAACATACAATATATAGCGAAAATACCATTCGTTTTACTTTCAGTATAGTTTAGTCATCCACTGCATAGCTATGTTGTTATAACTTTGTTTAGAAGCGCTATTAATTAGACAAAGAACACATATTATCAGGTCTAGTAAGGATTTATTCAATAATTTACGAGCAATAATTAAAATATCAACAAAAACAACAACAACAACAACAACAACAAAACACATAAAATACCAAATCCCACATGCATGCATTAATATAATAAAGTTCCTTCCATTCGTAAAGAAGATTATATGTAACTTACGACATATTTCGTATAATCAAAACATTATTGACACTTGGCATCACGCATTGTACACATTTTAAGATTTACAATAATGTTTATAGAACATCGTTTTGTTTTAAGTGTTAAGTTGTTTAAGTGTTATCTATGTAACTTCTTCAAAACTGAACAACCTCGTTTATCCATTTAGGCAATTAGTGTGAAATTTTAAATTATATCTTGAAGTTACTATATATTTTTGTTCTTCAATTTATAACACTGTTTCGCATATTATAAATCAGGACCATATTTTGTAATGGCTGTACTTCTATTTTATCATCGAAAATAAAACATTTTGTATGTATTCGACAAATTCTATTATTACTATTATTAGTGTTGCAGGTTCCTGCAGAAACGGGTGTGTTTGCAATTGTTAGATGGCACTGGAGAAAATTTAGCAACCGTCTGAATATTTATCATGACTTTAGGGCGCTAAGGAAGTTGTCTTAAGTAAGTAATAAATTACACTAGTGCATACACTATGCGGTCAAGGTCAGAATCACTGTGTGTGTGCAATACTTACTAAACTTCTTAAAGGGAGTACATCAGACTGTCGGCCTACTTTGTTTAAAAACATAAACAAATATCAAATGACCATTTTAAAACGTGAAATAATTCATAGATATAGATGGAACATTAACAGTTTTCTGTAAAACAGCGCACTAAATAAACATTATAATTTATACGCCTTGAAAGTCCAAAGAGAAATCCCCAAGCTATAAATAGCTGTCACGCAGAATTTCACACATGAAACTCGCTTTGCAATACACTGCGATTTATTTTACCGCCAAGTTTAAAACAGCTATCTCTGGCGCGTGACCAAAGTTATGAAATACTTTCTACGGCTCGTTTATTTACATGTTCAGCGCAATTTCTTTTGATGTTTTATGGCTCATCAATAATACATTTGAATAATTCTAAAAATAGTACCAATCCTGATGTACTTCCTTGGCAATGCATCTACATACTCAAATTGAAAATGATTTTTCACATTGTTATTCTCATATTTTGTTTATTGGCATACCAGATTTGTAAAAAACAAAGTATTCTTTGTTTGAATATATTATATAAATGATTTAATAACTGCATCAGGGTTATCCCAAAACAAACTGAAACCATATTCATACATTACGTGTTAAACATTTGATACCAGTTCTTTTTGACAGTAACATTGTCATCATATGCCATATTATAAATAAAAGAAGCACTTTATTTCAAAATCAGTAAGCCATAGGCCCTTGTGCAAAAATAAACACAGTTATACTGTTTACTTCTTTATAGAGAACACAAACAGAAATAGAAACAAACACATGAACACGTCAGAATTTCGATTTAAAATTTCACGGAGAAGGTGACTAAACATTATAAATATATCAATGTTTTGGTTGATGTATTATCATATCCATGTCATGAACATATAAGCACATACACATACGTTTTAAACACAATCAAACAAATGCTTTATTTGCAATTTTAAGTGTGACAAAACCACCACACACAAATATACATGACTATGTGAAAATAATATATTACAATATAAGAATAACACAAAACATTACAATTGAAAAGGAGAAAATGAGACATGGAATTACAATTACATCAAATCAATTCATTACCGTTTTCCTTATTTCAAATGCTTTAAAAATATACACATTTAAATTTTTAATTTCTTTTTCATTTTTGCTGTAAAAAAGTTCTTTTAATTTGAACATGCTCGGTCGATTCCAACAATTTTTTTTAATATATATTTTTCGGATGTCATTAAACAGATCGCAATCTAAAATGAAATGAAACTCGTCTTCAAGTTTGTTGCAAATTATACATATTCTATCTGCTAATGGTATATTTCTAGGTCTATGCCACCTACCAGTCTGTATAGCAAGGCTATGGGACGAGACAATTAACCTGGTCATCGATATTCTAAATTTTGGTATGTTTATGCACTTAAGAAATAATTGAAAATCAAAACTAACAATTTCTTTAAAAAACGTTCTTGATAAGACTGTATTTAATTATCATGAAGTCGTTGTTTAATTATACCTAAGAAAAGATTCCCATCTCCGAAACTCTGTTTAGCCACACGTAGTAAAAACCCATTGACGATAATAAATCGCGAACTAGGGTTACCCATGATACTTTGTTTTGGTAAATATCAGCATCTGTTGTCAGAACATTATAAATAACTTTGCAATACTTGTTTTCACTGCTGTTTAAACTCTTTAACTAATATTTAATAATTCTATAAAATCTGTTATTGATAAGGCTAAACCTGCCCAGAATACCATACACAAAGTCATTTTGCGTTGCACGTTTTACTTTCAATATACGTTTGCCATAAAGTGTATATATTCTTTGAATATTGTTTGCACTGTTGAAACCCCACACTTCACAAGAATAATTTAAAATGTGCAATATAAGCTTCAAATAGTTCAAGTCTATGAGATATAGAAATGTCTGTAAAGTCTAGAAGATACTTGTTCAGTTTGAATATTGCTTTTTGTGCTTTAACCGCTAACGTTAATTCGTTTCACTGAAAGAACCGCCTTGGGTAAAAACAATTCGAAGGTAAGTAAGTGAATTTACAATTTCAATTTGTACACCACTGAAAAGAAAATTTAAATCACGTGGTAACAATCCAGCTTTTCTGAAAACAATTATTTTAGTTTTTTTGACATTCACGTTCAACTTCCATCTCACGCAGTAATCAGACAGAATATCAAGACCTTTTTGAAGACCTTCAGCTCTTTCTGCGAAAATGACAATATCATCAGCATATAGCAAGAGAAATAGTTTTGTCATGTAAACCTCGATACCTTCAAATTCATTTAAAATAAAATATCAATATCATTTAGAACACATAGAAAATAAAAGGAGATAAACATTCTCCTTGACGCACTGCGAGCATGCATGAAAACTCGTTGCTTAGCGTATTATTGTATTTGACTCGTGACTTAATACTATTATACATACTTTTAACAACATTGAACATTTTACCTCTTACACCTAATTGTATTAATTTTTACCACATACTGTTTCTGTCCATATAATCAAAAGCTTTACTAAAATCAATAAAACTACAATACATCCTCTTACCACTATTTATCATATGTGTAATAAGTCCATGAAGAACAAATATGTTGTCAGTTGTACTCATGCCACTGCGAAAGCCTGCCTGTGCTTCAATATATACATTGTAATTTTCAGCCCAATAGCTTAAACGAGTATTTAATGGTCTCGTAAATAGTTTACCCAACATACTTAATAATGTAATTCCTCTATAATTATCTGTTTCATTAATAGAACCATTCTTATGTAGTGGGACGATATATTCTTCTGACCAAGACTCAGGAAAAATACCTGTGTTTAATATAGTGTTAAATAATGTGTATAAATACGGTAATAATTGGTGAGCACCATGTACAAAGTATTCATTTAAAAGAAAACCTGAACCAGCACTTTTACCATTTTTGAGCTGTCTAATAGCTTTTAATATTTTCTCATTACTTATAACTACATCAAGTTCATTGAACATAACTTTAAAACAACGTTCAATAAAATACAAAACATCTTCATCGGGTTGGAAAAAAAGATCAGCAGGATTATTGACAGATTTAAAATATTGTTCAAAAGCAGACAACGATATATTTGGACATTTTACATGTGAAGCCTCTCTTAACATTTTCCAATATATTTTCGCATTCTTATGCCTGTATATTTCCATTTTTTTGGTTTGTATCATTATTATATTCTCTTTACATCTTTTTAACATAGATTTATATTCAGAGCGTGATCTAACAAGTAAAATTCTGTTTTCGTCTGACTGACATTGCCTATAACAATTTAAAGGAAAATGAAAAAATAGTTCTCAGGTCTTCACAACTTTCATTATGCCTGTCATTATTTTGTTTACGCTTACTTGTATCTGTACCATTAGTGTGCCTAAGTGTTTTTTCAAATAAAGGGTTTGTAGCACTATTCAATAAATTGGAAAATTCCTGTAAACTAGATTCAATTCAATTCATGTCAACACATGAACCCGTAGTTTGAGTTAAATTATTTAATTGTTCAAAAATACATCGCAGTTCAAAGCATCACTATATTCACATCTACGCTCACTATTCCATATATATTTGCAATCTATACCTATATGATCAACTTCATCAACAATATTACCATTCAAAACTGCATGTTCTTACTAATGATGTATTCAAAAGAACATTCAATAACACAATGTTCGGATAAAGTATTGGGATCATGAACATCAAAAGTTGTGAAATTATTATAAATAGATTCCGATACAACAACATAATCAACAAGACTACACCCTCTGTGTCCCACAAACGTATACTTACCTATACCCGCGTCTTTACCGATACGCCCGTTTAATATTCGTAAACCAGTCTGTTTACAGAAATCTAAAAAGGCAGTACCATTGTTATTTATATGGCCTTTATCTTGGGAATATCTGGAGTCAAACATTACAAAATCTGGCTTAAACATGTTTGACTATTATTATTATCAGTACGAGAGGTGTTCAACTTATAATTGAACACTTTCATTGTGTAACTGCATCAACTAACTTGAAATTCTCGCCGAATATATTGATTTTATTTTCAACCTTCGATATGAAACATTATGACATGCACTATTATGTGCTTCCTAATGTTGCTGCATCCTTATTTTCGAAAAGGGGTAGAGAATGACATGTTGAAGCAAAACTCTTTTAAAATGTCGTTTAAGGTTATAGTATTCTGATATGTCCATGTCTGAACATAACAAAGGTGTAATATGTGTTTTATGAAAAGTTGTTGATTTTCAAGATTTCAGCGAAAATTAACATGAAATTCAACTATGAAAATGAGAAGGACAAAATTTACGAAAGCTTCTAGTTCGAAACATCAACTGCAGGCATTTTTGTGATTTCCTCCCCTATAAAAAACAAGTTTCAAACGTTTCTTAAAAGAAAAAATAGAAAAAATATATAACTTACAATTTAGGGGCAAAACACACACATTTGCAAATAATGATAAAAATAATATAATTTCTTACCAAAGATATCTTTATAAGGTATATGATATACATCAACGATAACTGTTCATATTTTTTATATCACAAATTCAAAATAGTTTTTTGGTTAATTTATAAAATTATCAATAACATACGAGCAAACTGTCCTATTATCTGTTAATTTCTTAATATTGCGTTATAAAGCCGAGCTTTTAATTCAACATCTATATTTTTGTCTTAAAATAAAACATACGCTCATATATAAATTATAAACACAGTTTTAATCAATTCATGATATGAATTTAGTGGAAATATTTGGTTTGAGGTAAAACTCCAAACGAACCGCGTAAAACTGTGATTATTTTTTAAATGCATACGTTGTAAATGACAGCTTCACATCATTAAATCATGCATATTTTATGATAATCACTTCCGCTGAAAAACAACATCTTAAACAAAAGTTTTCAATTATAAGTCGAATACCTCTCGTATCATTTTTTACATTAAGTTTGTCAATTCCAAGTCCAGATTTTATTTTATTACAAAAATAGTAATATTCTGAATTCGCCTTTTCTAGTACGGAAAATCAGTAATGGGTGTAGATACATGAACGAGACGTAATAGTTGGCCATTACATAAGTAGCTCCATTAACGTCTGTATATTTTTGGTAATAATAAAAGGACTGTTGAGTTCCGGTTTATTTCCGACGCACATGCGCAGCAGGCTATGTATTACGGTTTAACGAACGCCATTTTGCTTTGGTGTACATAGACGGATCCTGGTGTACAGTAGGTCGACGTTATACGTTACATTGGACATTTCAAGCCATTGTAATCATTGCAAAATCGTGGGCGAAAATATATTTGGGCGAAGGTAAGTACCGTAGATAAGTTTTGGTAGGTAATATGGCATATTATGGTTGTGGTGGAGAAGTAGGTCATGCTTCACGGGGCTGTCCACAAGTTCATGAATGTGTGGCTATGGCTGTGGGCAGTGTTGAGAACTTGTCATACACCATTACGGGGCTTATTTGATAGGAATGTTGTGGAGTGTCTACATGTATATGGATTTATAAGATTATGTTGAGTGAGAAAAAGTTGGCCTATACATGTGGGTCAATGTTATTGGTTTTTATGGTTGTTATTGTTTGCGCATGCGCATAAGTTAGGATCACTCTGTCACTGTCACAGCCATCTTGAAAATTTGTTTTTTTTTGCATGTAAGTTTTAGTTCAAGCAGGAAGTGTTGGTGAAGAGTTCACTTGAAAGGGCAGGTGGGTAGATGTAACATTCATTTAGTGTGCAGGTGACGTAACTATGATTCGTTAACTGAATAGCTGTCGTTTTGTTTTTCCGAGGAAAATACTTTTGGCAGGAAAGTTTCTTGTTCATTCGTTTGCTCGCATAGATGGTTCGAAATACCTTTCAAGAGCATTATTACGTCTTGCACAATAAGTGAAGAAATTATGTTTTTGTCCAAGCTGAAGTTAAACAGATTTCCGCACGCCACAGACCTTGATGGGTGTTTTCCTCGTGAGAGACTGCTGTCAATCTCTTCCCAGCCATGTCGAAATTGATTTTTTGTTTTGGTATGGTAGTTTATATCATTGTCAACACAAGTAAGATTATATCTGACGGTCGATTTATTTTGTGGTGGAGACGGACCACCAGTTGTCCTGGGTAAAACCAGTACTGTACACCTCCCGATGCTTATGGATGAAAAGGCATAGTAAATGGTTGCTGCGCATTTTGGAAAGTCAACCTGGTAACGTTGAAATGTCATTGACCAAAAGTGACACAGAGACAGATCACAGAGCAAACACATCGAAGCATTGAACGATAGTTGCTCATAACTGCGATAATGTTGTCTCCACGATAGTATAGAATGATAGAGAGAGAAAGAGATCGTCTTAAAGGGTTAAACGGGTTTGCTGTCTGAAATACCACTTGAGCTTTAAAATCAGTATCTTCGTGCGCTTTAAAATTTGAGGATGGCCATGTAAACGCTTGTTGTTCGCAACAGGGTGAGAAAGGTCTCGAAAAGCCATGGATTGACGTGTATGATACTGGAAATATTGTCTGATCTCGTGTATGTTTATCTTCTTTGCGTTTGTAGAGAAAGCCTGTATTATACGATACTGTGTTTCCTTGTCTTTGCAGTGATCTGCTTCAGCTGGCAGGTGCTAGGCAATTGTGGATTTTGCAGCCTGTTTGCATTTTGGCGCCCTTTGCTTTCTATTAAGGTATGTCCTGATGGTAGTCGCTGTGTAATTTATATGTTATAGTGCATTGCATGTGTGATATTGTTTTGGGTAAACCGCCATGACCGAGATGGCATACTGAACGTCTTACAGCTGCGTTGTTGAAGTGGTATGACCCAGATGGCATATTGAACGGTTTGCAGCTTTGTTGGTTGAACTGGTATGACCCAGATGGGAAAGGCACAGCATGTCTAATGTTAAAACTGTAGACGTGAAGTGTTTTTGGTCAAAAGTTAGGTGCACCATTTAGGTTTCGTTGAGTGTTGTTTTGGTGAACAAGTAAGTGCATCATTACAGTTATTGTAGTGTTGTGAAAATATGGCATTTAAGTCGAAAAGTAGTTTTCGCTTTACGCGACTGGTCGCAATTGACGAATCTGTGCAAAGGCACATGCATGGTACTTTTATTTCACGAACAATTGATATGAGGAGATAGGTGGCAGGACCTGCCCTGGGTATTTTTTTTTTCCGCAACTACTCGCAAAATGAGAAAAGGGGAGCCACATTTGAGAAATAAGAGCCAAAGTCATGAAAGTTGGAGCCATTATAAATTTGCCAACATTTTTCTGCTACACCAAAAGAAACATTTGGGACTTTTTTTAGCTTTTGCGAAAATGATTTGCGAATGGAAAATAAAAGCTAATATTTACATATTTTCAATGCTGTAAGCGGATATAGGAAATAGACTGCTACACAGCGTTCCTGGTGGACATGCGCAGTGTAACAGTCTAAAAGAAAAGTGGACTGGTTCACTAAACTGAATGAATAACGTTCGCTAGCTGATTATAAAAACAGATAAAATTCTCATAACCAATCGATTGATCACGCGTGTATATTGTGGGTCATTGATGCTTGCAAATAACATTTTGTAAACAAACTTTCTGACACTGTCTAAGAAGATGGATGCAATTAAGTCATAATAGGATGAAGACAACACAGCTTGATATCGGGTTTTAAGGTCTTATACAAACATCGGCGAGCGTGGCGGACAATCTAACAACGACAAAGGGAAACTATGGTTGATGTTTGTTAATGAGTGTAGCAAACTTTGTCGGGCGTTGAAAATTAAAGAAATCGAAAGTGATTACTTGCTATTTCTAGAAATAAATACTATTAAAATAAAAGGTGAGATCAGAACAATGGTCTTATTTGATATAATTACCCTCGACGTACGTTTCCTATATAACTTACGTCAAGATGTAAAACATTGCCAATACTGTAACAGCAGACACAGCTTGTAAACGTTCACTAAATTCAGATTCTTCTTTGACTCCACCTTCTAAATTTGCCAAAATTTGTCTGCTACACCAAAATGAATCAATGCATATATGCCGCTTATTTTCAAAATGACTTCGTTATATGGTGAAAAAGTGGCTCCAACCTTCATGGCTTCGGCTCTTATTTCTCAAATGTTGCTCCCTTTTTCTCATTTTGCGAGTAGTTGCGAAAGAAAAAATACCCAGGGTAGGCCCTGCCACCTATCCGCTCATATCAATTGTTCGTGATATGAAAGTACCATGCATGTGCCTTTGCACAGATTCATCAAATTGCGACCAGTCTCGTAAAGCGAAAACTACTTTTCGACTTAAATGCCATATTTTCACAACACTACAATAAATGTAATGATGCACTTACTTTTTCACCAAAACAACACTCAACGAAACCTAAATGTTGCACCTAACTTTTGACCAAAAACACTTCACGTCTACAGTTTTAACATTAGACATGCTGTGCCTTTCCCATCTGGGTCATACCAGTTCAACCAACAAAGCTGCAAACCGTTCAATATGCCATCTGGGTCATGCCACTTCAACAACGCAGCTGTAAGACGTTCAATATGCCATCTCGGTCATGGCGGTTTACCCAAGACACTATCACACATGCAATGCACTATAACATATAAGGTCCACAGCGACTACCATCAGGACATACCTTAATAAAAAGCAAAGGGCGCCAAAATGCAAACAGGCTGCAAAATTCACAATCGCCTGGCACCTGCAGGCTGAAGCAGATCACTGCAAAGACAAGGAAACACAGTATCGTATAATACAGGCTTTCTCCACAAACGCAAAGAAGATAAACATACACGAGATCAGACAATATTTCCAGTATCATACACGTCAATCCATGGCTTTTCGAGACCTTTCTCACCCTGTTTCGAACAACAAGCGTTTACATCGCCATGCTCACATTTTAAAGCGCACGAAGAACCTGATTTTACAGCTCAAGTGGTATTTCAGATAGCAAACCCTTTAAGACGATCATTCTATACTATCGCGGAGACAACATTATCGCAGTTATGAGCAACTACCGTTCAATGATTCGATGTGTTTGGTGTAAAATTCCACTCGCCCGCTCGCATTGGCGAGTGCAAGCTGCCTGCGGACGAGTAACATTCGGCGTATGGTCGTCCGACAGGGCGAGTGACTTTTTGCACTATAAAAATTAAGTTAAACTATCGTTCAAACACGATGTTGCAATATTTGCAAGATTTCATATCAGGATCATTTTCGACGCGTAATTTTGTTCGTATTGTCGTTTGCAGGACCCAGATTAACAGGTGTTTGTTTGTTACCAGGTAACTTACGCGTCATATAGACTGTGATTCCAGGGATCATGCTAGGAGTGAATTTCAATGAGACAAAATGTCCCATTTGCTTGATTTTAATGAGTCTTTCACCATATCATGATCCATTTCGGATGCGAAGCCGAACGACCAGTGGTTGTTTGTCAACCGCATGTGTCCCTGGAGGCTGCTAGGCGGGTTTGGGGGCATGACCCCCAGAACATTTTTAAATTTAGATGTGATTTCCTGCATTCTGGCTCATTCCCAATAGTGAACGTAGAAGTTGTTAAAGCATCTGAAATAGAGCGTGTCCGAATTTACGTCAACTTATATTTACACGAGCATATTTGTGTTTTACTTATATTGCCTATTGATGCTGCCTTGTTGGTTAGAGATTAGATCATGGCAGGGATTTCTTTATTTACACTGTCCTGTTTTAATGGGATGACAGTAGGGTAAGTGTGAGGTTTGGTGCACCCTAGAACCGGTTTAAGCCCCCAGTGGCCTACTTTGCCACTGACCGTTCCAAGGCGGTAGCCCTATTGTAAACCCTTTTGTGTTTGTGATGTCGTTTGCATTTTTTTATTACTTTTGCCTTTTCGTTTGTCTGTTTGCGTGTTTCTTTTTGTGTTTTGTGGTTGACTGTCGTCCTTGAATGCTGCTTTCCCTGTCCGATATTTTTATCCCCTTTTTTTTATGCTAACATAGTGTTATAATTGCTTGCCCCGCTCCAGTACATAGTTCATCGCGTCAAATCATTACAGATTGGGGGATAATGTTCAGATATGACTAGAAGTTGATGAATTATTATAAAAATGGCCATGTTTATTCAGAATCAATCGATTTTCTTTGACACCCCTGCTTATGCAAAGCAAAGGCGAACCGGAAGTTTACCGACATAATCTCGTTTTTCATGTGGTTTTCGAATAATTTGATATTTATTCATTTTATATATTTTTATCGCGAATAAATGGATCTGAGCAAATTTACTGGAGATTTTAACTGAAATGTAAATAAATATGTTTTCATTACAAACCGAAATGGTGAAAATGGATTTCTCCGACTTCGGTGCAACACTTTGTTCCATTTGTCTTTTTCATGCGAATTTTGAGAATTTAATGCGAGAATATCGCGGCCTAGAGTGATCCCTGTGATTCAATTCACGCTAAAATCGATTAGTGTGATGCAAAATATCGCTAAGCAGTCAGACTGTCTTTTTTATATCGACGCCGTAAACATGGCGGGTAAACGAACAGACACCAGGTCGCTGTTCGGAAAGTCTGCGTCCGCGACCCTGCAAGCGGATTCGGCAAATCTGAAAGGGTATGGCTGAACAACAAGCGTAGTTCCCAACCGCTATTAATTAGTTATGGTGTCTATTATTGGTCCAATGGAGGCAAAATACTGAAGAGAAGTTCAGCAGAATATTGTTTTTTCAGTTCGACTGATCAGAGATCAGCAGAGCTTATGCCGTGGTGCGGCGTCTGTCCGTCCGTCTGTCCTTTTTTGTAGCGACTACTCCTCTGAAACTACTGAATGGATTTTCATGAAACTTTACAGAAATGTTGCCCATGAAGTCTAGTTGATCCTAGCAAAAATTCATGTTGATGTGAAATCCAAGATGGCCACCAAATATAAAAATAGGTTTTTAAAAAACAAGTTTGTAGCAACTACTTCTTGAAAACTCTAAGTGATATTGATATGGGACTTTTTCTAAAATGATCAGTATGGCATGATGTTGGTCCTTGTCGAAAATCGTTTTGATTCAACGTTAAACATGGCTGCCAGCGACCATCTTTGTTTACATAGAGATATATAATGAAAACTTGAAGCGACTACTCCTCTGAAACTACTTGACGGATTTTCATGAAACTTCAAAGGAATGTTGCTCTTAATGTCTTATTGATCCTAGCAAAATTTCAGGTCGGCCGGAAATTCAAGATGGACGCCACGGCTAATACTTCTTGAAAACTGTAGGTGATATTGATATGGGACATTTCCTACAATGATCAGCATGACATGATGTTGGTCCTTGTCGAAAATCGTTTTGATTCAACGTTAAACATGGCTGCCAGCGGCCATCTTTGTTTACATGGAGTTATATAGTAAAAACTTAAAAAAACAAGTTTGTAGCGACTACTTCTTGAAAACTATAAGTAATATTGATATGGGACTTTTTCTAAAATGATCAGCATGACATGATGTTGGTCCTTGTCAAAAATCGTTTTGATTCAACGTTAAACATGGCTGCCAGCGGCCATCTTTGTTTACATAGAATTATATAATGAAAACTTGTAGAGACTACTCCTCTGAAACTACTTGACGGATTTTCATGAAACTTCACAGGAATGTTGCTTTTGATGTCTAATTGATCCTAGCAAAATTTTAGGTCGGCCGGAAATTCAAGATGGCCGCCACGACTAAAAATAAATTTTCAAAATACAAGTTTGTAGCGACTTCTTCTTGAAAACTATAAGTGATATTGATATGGGACTTTTTCTAAAATGATCAGCATGACATGATGTTGGTCCTTGTCAAAAATTGTTTTGATTCAACGTTAAACATTGCTGCCAGCGGCCATCTTTGTTTACATAGAGTTATATAGTAAAAACTTGTAGCGACTACTCCTTTGAAACTACTTAACGGATTTTCATGACACTTTACAGGAATGTTGCTCTTAATGTCTAATTGATCCTAGCAAAATTTCAGATCGGCCAGAAATTCAAGATGGCCGCAACAGCTAAAAATAGATTTTTAAAAAAGAAGTTTGTAGCGACTACATCTTGAAAACTATAAGTGATATTGATATGGGACTTTTTGTAAAATGATCAGCATAACATGATGGTTATCAGAGTCAAACATTATTTTGATTCGACGTTAAACATGGCTGCCAGTGGCCATCTTTGTTTACATAGAATTATATAATGAAAACTTGTAGCGACTACTCCTCTGAAACTACTTGACGGATTTTCATGAAACTTCACAGGAATGTTGCTCTTGATGTCTTATTGATCCTAGAAAAATTTCAGGTCGGCCGGAAATTCAAGATGGCCGCCGAGGTTAAAAATAATTTTTCAAAAAACAAGTCTGTAGCGACTACTTCCTGAAATCAAAATCAATCAGTAGAGCTTCAAGGTCATTGACCTCTTGTTAAAAAATAAGGTTGTAGCGACTATTTCTTGAAAACTAAAAGTGATATTGATATGGGACTTTTTCTAAAATGATCAGCATGACATGATGGTTATCCAAGTCGAACATTATTTTGATTCGACGTTAAACATTGCTGCCAGTGGCCATCTTTGTTTACATAGAGTTATATAATGAAAGCTTGTAGCGACTACTCCTCTGAAACTACTTGACGGATTTTCATCAAACTTCACAGGAATGTTGCTCTTGATGTCTTATTGATCCTAGAAAAATTTCAGGTAGGCCGGAAATTCAAGATGGCCGCCATGGCTAAAAATAGATTTTCAAAATACAAGTTTGTAGCGATTACTTCTTGAAAAAACTATGTGATATTGATATGGGACTTTTTCGAAAATGGTCAGCATGACATGATGTTGGTCCTTGTCAAAAATTGTTTTTATTCGATGTTAAAGATGGCTGTCAGTGGCCATCTTTGTTTACATAGAGTTATATAATGAAAACGTGTAGCGACTATTCCTCTGAAACTAGTTGACGGATTTTCATAAAACTTCACAGGAATGTTGCTCTTGATGTCTTATTGATCTTAGCGAAATTTCAGGTCGGCTGGAAATTCAAGATGGCCGCCACGGCTTAAAATAAATTTTCAAAAAACGAGTTTGTAGCGACTACTTCCTGAAATCAAAATCAATCAGTAGAGCTTCAATGTCATTGACCTCTTGTTTGTTGTTGTTGTAGAAGTTAATTTTCCGCGCTTATTTTTTTTGCCCACTCCCCGACGAATGTCTGCGTGGAAGGGAATAAATCTTAATGAAAGTGTACGAGGATAATTGCAGACCATAATATTAAATGTGTTGTTAGATAATATGGCACTTTCTTTATTTGAATAACAATAAAATCTCCACATACTGCCTGTCAGCTACTACAGTGTCTGTGAGTACACAAATGTACTTGTTGTATAGTGGTGAAAATAATGTTCAGGTTATATGCTGCAGGGCGAGAGGTAAATTGGTAAGGGCGAGTAGCTTTTTGGTTCCACTAGTCCTGCAGCGAGAGTGGATTTTTCCAAATTTTTACACCCCTGCTTCGGTTAGAATGTAATTCGTCGATAACTCAGTAAAATATGTATATTGTAATACTCCACGATGCACCACATCTTGAGATATCTCAATATATGTCCAATTTATCTGGAGATGCTCCATGTTGAGATATCACATTTTATCGTGAGATATCTCAATTTACATTGACATTGAGATATTTGTATTCAGATATCTCAATTAATCCCCATAAATCTCAGTGTATATCTCAATTTATCTTGAGATAACTGTTGAGATATATTAAGTTGTTTTGAGATAATTATCTTCAAATCTCTCAATGAGTCTTGTGTCATTGATATCTCAAAATAAATTGAGATATATTTTACAATTTCTCAAGATGTATCGCAACTTATCGTGAGATATGTAACTTGCGATATCTCAAGATCCCATGTGACTTGCGGTCGGTATATGCAATTTTAGTAGGATTTTCTAAGTTTGAGTTGGGCTTTATGGCATTTAAAAACTAACCATTGATGTAATTCTTGAGTTTGCCTTAGCACTGTTTCCTTATATTGACAGTTTGCTATCACTAATGTCCCGTTTAAGTACTGGTTGCTATGGTATTTTGATGTCATAGTAAGATGACGTTAAAATTAGAACAGCATGTGGCGTGACGTCATGTCACATGACGTCATTATGTCGTGTCGCGTTAAAAAAAAATTGCATAATATAGCGGCTTTATATAAATTGAGTTTTAGGAGGCAACCTTTCAGAGTGGAAATGACTTCTGATCGCACATTTCAGACCTTTTCTATAATTTGGAAAAAAAACAGACCGAAAGAAAAAAATTGCAAGAAGCTGTTAAGCGGGCTATTTCAGTGCTCTCTTAAAAAGGTGCTGTTAGGCATGGATGACATTTATAATAATTATGACGCACATGTTTGATGTTTTCAGTTTTGAGTAGAGTTTATTTTGGTGTATTCGATTATGCATTCTTTGGGTTTTTGGAGCCCGCAGTTAGTAAAAATCATGTCGTGCATGTAAATTTTACAAGCGGGCATGTCAAAAACAAGAAGAAAATGCCAAAATAAATCGGAATGAAATCAGACAAAACTTAACGACAGCTTGTATACTGAATTTAAAGTCGATTTTTATTTTGTTTATACATATACATCGCCGGAAACAACTCGGTTTCAGAACAGACTGGTTTTCAATTTTATTTGCTATTTACGAACGACGTTGGGGACGAATGAGCAATATTCAGTATGAATCAATACCGCATTTCCGGTCTATTTTGTAACCTCCATGTACGATGAGCTTTCATTATTATTTTGAAAGAGCTTAACCCGGCTGAAAAAATAATGCAGACGTTAGTGACTCACAAAAACAACACTTATTAAACCGAACGCGTAATTTTTATACCCAGAGACTGAGAATAAAGTGTCAAAAAAATCAAGTTCTTTATTTTATTTAATTATTTATGATATTATTCTAGAGAACATGTAACTTTCTGTGACAATATACGTATCAATTTATATATGTATCAATTTTGTCTAAAAATAACACTCAAATTACACTTAAAAAATTTGGGTCTGTATATATGTGTTCGGCTAGTAAATATTTATGTCATATGCCCGATGGGCTAGTAGAAAAGTGCGATACATAGGGATCACTTTGTCGTCAGTCCGTCATGACAACTTAACATTGGTTATTACTTTCTCATTTCTTGATATTTCTGCATCAAACATTCAATATATACTCATCATGACAACTTCGACATGACCATGCTAAAACATAGTCAAGATCACACTGAAGGTCATTATATGGCTTAAATACTCGTTTTTTTCTTCATGAAAATTTAACGTTGCCTATAACTTTCTCATTTTTGTCTCGCCTTTTCGAAGAAAAAAGAGACATACATGTTGCTTTTCCGGCAAGACCGCTGTCAAATTGTCGATGTGCGATATTGTCGATGTGCGATAGACTCCGCCCACTGTTCCCCGTCTTGCTGTCGATCAACTGGTTTGTGACCCCGCGCTCAATATTATCCACATATTCAACTGCGTTATCGAGCCGTGTAAAACATTAAATATAACATGGCGCCCTCTAGTGGCTAAAGTGGCTTTTCAAAACACAAAGTTTTCTTACGAATTAAAAAGGTACAGATGCCGTCGGTGTTTTTGAACTTTGCAATCACTGATAAGACTAATTTGTTGTACACACGGTAGCGTAAACTGGAACAATGGCAAGTGTGAACCGATGTTTTGATCGGCTGTCTTTGAAATTGGTACAATTTTAGAATGAAGTGGCTTTTATTACTTACTCTGACAGTCTCTGTGCATGATATAAGTGTTGTATGTAGCATTTCTGAATTTTGTCTCACAATGCAGCGCCGCGATCTTTCTAGTTGAAACTTCTGTTAGTTGAACTTGTTTTATATGCCACAGCTTAGCCTTACATTTTTAAATATATTTATTTTATTTCTATGAATGTTAGTAGGTATATTGAAATACATTTAATGAAAATACTAAATGGTCTAATCAATGGTGACAAGAGTCTGTACTTTTATATTTTCTTATTATATGCATGCATTCATTCTGACCTTTTTTGAGTTTCAGTCGACAATTTTTAAAAATTAAAATAGCATTAAAGTAAATACAATTTTTTTAACTTTTTGGATATTTTACAGCTCCACTATTATAAGTAATTGTAAGCACTAACGCAGAATGCATATGATGTGGACATATTGATACCCTATACATGTAGGTTAATGACGCATACTTTTTTAACTAACTGTTGATGTGGACGCAAACGCAAAGTTTTAGCGCCTCCTATTCGTTACAAAATATCTCGGCAAAAGTCTGGCTAAAGACTTTCTAATCCGGCTAAAGGAATTTTTAGGGCTTTAGCCAGATTTGGCTAAAGGGTTTAAAATCCTAGCGCTAGCCTAGCGATGTGTGGTTTCACATATAGTGGACTTGTACTTTGCTGAATTTACTTGTTTTCACTGGGTTTCTTTTTAATGAAGTGTTGGAATTAATTTATAAGCATAACCTGCAGCTTCATCTGGCACAAACAAAGGACATACTTTAAGAGTTAAGATCAGCGCCTAGAATGGATTATGTAAATATACATAATTTGAAGTAAAATATGTTTAATCTAAATTTAAGTTGGCTGATTAAGTTTCTGTACGCTCTGTGCTGTTGGGAACATCTCTGTAGTGTAAGGAAGCATGCTTTTCTTTCGAGAAAGAAAAGAGATCCAGGTTCAAGTCCTGGCGGGGAACCTGGCACACTTACTGAGCTGTACAAACTTAGTTCTGGGATAATCACAACTTTAAAATAAATACATATAAAATTGTCCATTACACAATTATACTAGTGTTAAAAAATCATTCCATAATATTTATTTGCACTTCCATGAAAGTGAAGCGGCTATACGTAGTGTTACCCTTATCGTGAAATATGGAAATGTTTGTCATGTTTGTTACTGTATATAATACATTCATCCGAACTGGCATTTTGAAATCAGACAAAACCAAAAGACAAAAGTCAATGAAACTATAAGGCTTTGAATACACTTATTATATAACTTCATTGTTTTATTTATAAAGAACTGAAGTCGGCAAACACAGATTGTGTCCTCTCCCCCATTTTGGACATGTGTCACTTCACTGATAACCGATCGGTCAAATTCTTGCTAATATGTCATGCTACTAATACCATCCTTTCACTGCCTTTCAAATATGTCCGTACTCCCCATGCTATAATACATGTATAATAGCTTTTCTTGTTATAACTATTTTTAAACATTTTCAGAAATCCTTAGGTTTTGAATGCCTAAACTTCTCAACATCTGACAATTTCTTTTAATATACAAAACTGTTTCCTACTATAATTAGAATTACATCTATTAAATATGCACAATGCTTCACTATATCATTGTTGCGCTTGAATACATCTCACATCAAACCATTCCTTATTTCTTAGCACTGATTGTCAGTAAAATTAGGGTCACACTAATTAAAAACATTTTGCAAAAAAGATGATCGGCAACATAACGTTAACTATTTGTAAAATTACAAGCAATAATACTTACTGACGACCTGTCAAACTATCAATAGTATTCGTCAAAACTATTCAAATCAGGTATTCTAGAATTGTATCCTGCTCTAAACACACTGTTAAAATCACTGAACAATTAGTCACTGGACAATATATATCGGATATTACTAGTCCCAGTAGCCACCTTATGCTTTTCGTTACAAATCAATGCAAAGAAACATGACATTCATTGAATGGACAAGGATTAAAATCATTGATACTCGCAAAATTATATTATTATTATTATTATTATTATCCTTAACAAATAATCAATTCAAGCACAGATGCACCTTGTTTGAGGCGTACATATAACTTCCCCAATCATAATCAGGCAATAAGCGACCGTTCACTATGCTTACACTCATGGATTTACAAAGATCAATAAAAAAAAAGAGTACGATAATGGACCTTTGGAAACGGCCGAGCACTACACATACGAAATATTGCAGTCTCGGTTTGATTGAGACTGTTCATGAGCGGTAGTGAAATATGCTAGCTACCGTTCACGCCCTCTAGCCCCGGGTTGAGCAGAACTCAATATTCATAAAAATCAACAGACCATCCCGAAGATGGCAAGCATATGGCGGTGGATATAGCAATATTTGTATCTTTATTTCATCCACTATGGTCCCAGGATCTAATAAAATTGTATGCCCCAAAGAGCGAAATAAACTAAAAGGAATTTAGTTGGGATTATTTATAAATTGTTTGTCCATTGTTATATTTAGAAGAAGCAAGTATACGGTATACTTACAGTTAATAGCCTTAATACACAACAAACCAAATTTCCAATAATTGTCTAAAAATAGAAAATATACATGTCAGACAATCCAGTACACTAAAAATTGTAAACTACAACTAAATGTATATTGTCATCATACATGCTTATTTTAATAGAGACCGGGACTAGAGATAGCACCCTTTACTTACGCATAAACTAGTCTACTTTATCTTAATTCATAAACGTTCTATAAAAGATTAAATAGGTTCGATTTCTGTAAACAACACGTTTCACGTCCATATTGGAAAATGTATTGTACTTACTCATTATTCAATACATTCGTCCTTTATGTGACGTCCTAAATGAACATTTAATAAAAAAAAAATAAAAAAAAATAAAAAAAAAATAATAATAATAATAATGATATGCGGTATTTATATTACATTCTCATTTAATTTATTATTCAATGCAACCTAATTAACAAATTGATATTAGCTGTTTAAATAGTGGTCTCCTGCAAAACGTGTGTGATCGTTGTTTGTGTATGCTTATGTATGATTTGCCATTTGTGACTATTTGAAAACTACTTGTTGTAAATTGTATATACTTATGCATTTCACCTGTGTGAAACTGAGTAATTAATAAATAAAGATGAATTGAATTGAATTGGATCAGCGGTTATGAAGCCTGCGTGTCACAAGTAAGAGCCAAAAGACTAAATTAAAAAGCAGACAACATATCCTGGGAGTGGTTAAACAATACCCAGAGCCTTTTATCGGCCGGAGTAGTGGAACCACCGAATCGAAAATTAAGTAAGAAAACAAAAGAAATTGAAAATGTACCACCGATCTAAGTTTCATGCCAAAAATGAATTACACGTTTTATGAGGGTCTTAGCTCCACATATAAACAAATATAAACACCACATATAAACACATCTTTATCAAAACGAATAGAAATGTCTGTCAAATTTCAACCGTAGGATAGTTTCATAATAGTTACGCACAATTTCGATTCCATCTTTCAAAAATTTCCTAAAATAAAAAACAACACCACCGGATCTGTTAGCATTTTGGTGTTGAAATTTTCTACAAAAAATATGTATCAATATTACTTTCAGCATTCGCCCAAGTCTCGTACAGGAATATAAGTTCTAGCAATATTATTTATAAAGTCACCAGAATCCCTTTTTACGCTTCATGGACCAATAATATTCCATGACAGCAGCCGCAGGTCACACGCAGTGTGTCTTTACACGGCCTCCTGTTGAGGCTTCCCGTCTATGTAGAGGGTGTCATATAACAGCCAGGCTCTCTTCCCATTATTTCTGGCCTCCTTCATCTTAGGCAAAAGTCTTATTCTCTTCTCCACTACTTCCTTTGGGAATCGCTCATAAACATGATTCGGGGTGAACTCCAACTCTTTCCATTGCATTCTAACTAGCTCTCTTTCCTTAAACAAAGCGAACCTCGCCATTATTCTTCTGGGTTTAACTGCATATCTCCCACCCATTCGGTACACTCGCCGAAACGCATATCTCTTACCCATTATGTACACTCGCTCAAACGCCATATTGTCAACTAGATCTTTGGCTATTTTCATTTTTTTCTCCAAAAATTCGCGTAATATCTCCTCCGTATTCTCATGTACCCCCTCGGGTGCCTCATCAATGTTCGCAAACACTAAGTTCTTCCGCATAAATTGCGACTTATGACAAACAACGTCATCTTTTAAAGTGTCATTTTCCTTCTCAGAATGCAGCACCTCGACATGAATATTGGATGAGCTTCTTCTTTGCTGATTGTGCTCAAGGGGAAGCATCTCCAGCACTGGTACTGTGACTTCGGTTAACTGCTCTGTAATGTAAATTTGAAAAAAAGGATAATTATTACACCTTGGTTATTTTGAGAAATACCTAGAATATATATATATATATATAGTACGACGGAAAGGCATTTTACATTTTTAAAAATAGCTCAGTGTTATGCCAGATGTTCAACACAAGTGGAATACGTGCAAATCATTATTGATGCTTTGTATTAAAAAAAAATGAAACTATGCACGTTATATCTTTAATTAATATATTTTCGCTGAATTGAGAAACTCAGAAATAATTAATATGATCACACTGACCCCGCTTGTGCTCCTCTATCATCATCACATTTGTTGTCAGGGATGTTTTGTTTTGGACTGTGAAATAAAATAGTTTGACAATTACGATTATTATGGATTATTAGCTTTATTCAATTTATATAACAAATTCATACTACAAACATGTATACATTATCGTTCATATTTGGAATTTTATGGAATTTAATGCAAGCGGCGCAAAGCGGAACTCAGCATTACATCAATAACATCCACAATAAACACGAGAACCGGCTTACATGTTTATTATACTCACACGGTCAGTGAAAACGCACCACAAAACAAAATCTTTTAAAAGTTAGAATTTGAGGCATTTTGGACAAACTATGATATAGTGCATAAAAGGAGTCGACATTTAACATTTGTTGACTTGCATATCTGGATTTAGCTTATTCCACATTGAAGTTATGTAATGCACGTGCATTTTCGGGTTTCTTCAGCGACATCGCACAAAGAAATCATTTTCTCGGAAACATTCATTGCATAATATTACCAGAGGTCAAACAATAAAAAGACTAGTAAAACCAACTGAAATGTATTCCAAGACAAATTAATGCAGTTTGAAATGTAGTGCTTCAGTATATAATTCAGTTTATAATTCAGTTTTCTTTGAACGATTATCCATAGTAAATAATGTTAAATGACCAGGTAAAAAAGTGCGTAACGGCTTGTCATAAGAATACAGCAAAAAAAAAACAACCATGTAAGATGTAAGGTATCAATATTCAAAGAAATAAAACAAGAAACGTGGCAATTCTACGAAAACCAGGTTTTCCATTTGAAATGCAATTACACTACCGGACCGGTAAAATGAAAATGATGTAACAAAAGTTTTTTCTACAAAATAACAGCAAATTACTTAACTTGTTGAAGTACTTAAAGTGATATAAACAGTGTACAATACAGAATACATAGAATACCATGTGAATCAAATGCATACACAGCAAACGAGGATTGTAAAGAAAGGAAAGATGTGTTAGTAAAGGCAAATATAAGCTACATAAACAGCGTTTCGTTAAAATAGCTCATTCCTAAGTTAAGTAATTGAGCGGAAATGGTTTATATATTTTTTAGTAACAATGACCTTGTCCCCAGTGACCCCAAATGCAATCCCAAACTTCCGTTTGATATAAGCTACATACACAGCAAGTTTCATTCTAATATCTCATTCCTTAATTAAGTTAATGCGCGGATTTTTTTTTCTATTTTTAGTAACAGTGACCATGACCTTAACCCCAGTGACACCACTTGCAATCCTAAGCTTCCTTTCCATATAAGGTACATACACAGCAAGTTTCGTTCCAATATCTCATTCCCAACTAAAGTTTTTGAGCGGAATATTTTTTCTATTTTTAGTAACAATGACTTTGACCCGTTAAAAAGTTACCGCTTTACTTGCTGAAATGACGCTTACCTCGGTCAGTCTACTGAAGTTTAGCATGCGGTAATATTTCCGGGATCTTTACGTCCAAGATTTTGTACGGAGCATAATGAAAGAGTAATTGAAACTGAATGAAACCGCAAGTATTGGAATGAAATGAGTGAAAATCTGTATTTTCATGGAATAATACCCATAAATCCACGAATATATAACGAGAAAGTTTAGTGTTGAATCGGTTTTTATTCATAATGCGGTATTCCCGTATTCCTGATTGTTGTCAGTGTTGTCTGCCTTTTTTATAAGAGAAACATGGTTAAGTTTTGTATATTGTATGTAAGCTTAATATTTGTTTAATTTTGTATAGATCTAAGCTTGGTTAGCGTTATTATGTAAACTTGCATCTCACAAACTACTTTAGGTAATGGATTGAAACTTCACACATGCATTCTGCATCATAAGACAACACCACAGAGCCAGGTTCTATAACTTTTGCATCTTAATAAAAAACATCAGTTTCATCTTGTCCAGTCACTTTAAAAAATGATTTTTTAATTTGTATCGATTTGGTTTGAAGGATTATATCAATAAAACCTTGACCAGGTTTCAAAATAAACAATAGTGACGCATTTATTGTGTAGTTATTGCTATTGATAATTTTAACACTTATTTCAGCTTGATAACTTCATAATTTCAATAAGTATTTCAAAGTACAGCAAAAACAATGGTTTGCATTCCTATCAGTTCTTGCGTAAAACCTTGCTTGTAATAGTCATTATCTTATTTTGAATGGGTTTGTCAATCTTAAAGGGACACATGGCAATCTTGATTTTGTGTAAAACTCGCGGCGTTTCGTTAGTTTCTCTACATCAGTTGCAATTGTTCAATCATAAATATTAATTATAAGAATATTATAAAGCAAATTGTTTTGGAATATTACTAACTGTTGATTATATTTCACCAATATTATATTCAAACCTATGGTAGAATAACAAAGAAAAGTTGAAACCTTAAATTTGTATTTAAACATAATTTATTATGCAAGCACGTTTAAAGTCAAAAACGAATACTGGATTAATAAATCAAGAGTACTGGATTAATAAATCAAGAGTACTGGATTAATAAATCAAGCGGGTAATTGTAACGCTTGGTAAAAACTTCAAAATTGCCACGTGTCCCTTCCATGTGTCCCTTTCAATAAATGTCGTTATTAATCGAACAGTTGGACTTTTTAGGATGACAATAGTTTTTTCTATGAAGTTTATATAAACTTTACCAACTTCCGCACACATTTAACATAACGTCTTTTATAAAAGTTTTACACAAACCATTCCAAACAAATAAATCGTAAAATGCAGGTAAGATAAATGTAATACATTATTTCCACAAAACTATGATACAACGTACTCAAATCCGTTTTGGTTGGTTTAGTTTTGTTTCGTTTCTTCTTCTTGATGGTTCCCCCGCCTTTTGGTTTCCATAGAAGTCCTTTCGTCTTGCGAATGATATATTCGACCAAATCTTCCTTTGTATTACGTCTCGTGTCTTGAACGACATCATCGATGCATGACCCCAGTATCGACACGTATATCGACAGCACAAACATCAAGATTGAGATGACGTAAAGGATGAAAAACACCTTCGCCAGCACGGGCTGTGCTTTGTTGATTTCAATGTAACTTGTTTTACCAATAAACGTCAGAGACAGAGATACCATGCATCGGTATAAACTCATATACAATAGAAGTTCGGACCCAAATAATAGACGGGCAAACACAGCAAAACCTATAAAAATGTACAAAAACGTGCAACCAAACCATAACAAATCCTTGCCACACCTGTTGAAGATTTCGACCGCAGCGTTGATGTGCTTGGATGTGGCGAATATCTGTAAAATGCGGAGAGTCGCCATGAAGGCAAGCGTTCCGAGAAATGTGATTAGAAGTTGGTCCCAGAAGACAATATGACTGAAGTTCACAAATTGTTTGACGTCTTTTTGAAACAGTGAAATGGTTAAATATGTAAATGCAAGTCGTAGGAAAAACATCGCAATCGCTGAGACGCCAACTGAAAATAGTAAAAGCTCGAACACTTGCCAGAATTGTTTGAAGTAGTTTCGTCGTTGTTGGTAGATCCTGACGCAAATTTTAACAAGCAGGATAATTAAATATACAAGAAACATTATTTCACAGACGATAATAAAAAATCCTGTAGATCCTGAATGGTTATACACGCGCAGAGGATATATGGAATAGGACGAAAACGCCCCGCCAGTTTGAGGAAACTCGACCACAAACACGTTGTAAATGAACATGTTTGTCGCGCCACAGAACAGTGTGAACTCGAACATAACCGCTCTCGTTTGCCTATCCAGCCACAAGTTGTTGTATAGTTCGTCTTGTATCTTAATGGAGATGTCCCGATTGATATCAAATGTTGCAATATAGCCGCCTCCACCATAAGTGGTATACATTCCTGGCAGTGGAAGTCCCCAAATATCGAGTGCTAAAAAAAGGAAAGATTTCACCCATTAACACTAGGCAAATAGGCCTACGAACGATTACCGCTTCTGTTGTGTCTATGTATCTCCTTTAATAAACATTTAAAACATAAACGTTTTTCCTACCATGCGTTTGTTAGTAGGTACATTGGCTTTAAAAAACAAAATGTCAAATAACAGTTCTATAAAATAAATATAAATTTCAAGTAACACGGTAATATTTATTACAATCATTACGCATATTTATTTAACTGTACTATATAACATATTAACGCAATTAAACGCTATAGTTTTCATTTTAACAAGATCTTGGTAGGAATATGTTAAACATACAACAATGATTAGATATGATTCGTCTAACGAACTCTCTTTTATGACTAACTTTATTTCATAATTTTAATATTACCAAACATTTATGGACGTCATGCATCTATGTCATATGATAAAATTAATATGTCATTCGTGTTTGTTTCATATGAAAACACAATTTATGAAGCTCGTAGGATGATATTAATAGTTTACTCGCTAGAAAATATAAAACATATTGAACTCGTTTTGTATGTTGTCATATGAAACGAACACATACGTAGAAGAAATACCGAAAAGAGAATCCTTCTGAAGCACCGAACAAAAACAAGAAAGAAAAGTAGCAGGCTTGGTTTTATCAAGTCTGTTAATGTGGGGTAAGGTCCTCATATTCATTTTATTGTTTTTTTCCAAATAATGCAATTCATCCTAGATATTCTAAAAAAAAAATCTCTGCCCGCGTATATAAAACTGATCTGTATACTTTTAAATAATTTTTTTACCACCAAATATTATATTTATTTGGTTAATGTTTTTGTTTCTATAATAACATTACTAACAAGAAAAAGTGTGAGTATTGACAAAAGCAACATACTCAGCATTTCTTCAAAGTCACGTGATGTATACTAATGCATTCATACCTTTCGCAAAACATCTTCGAAATAAATTGACCAATCAGTGATACAAAACATGACACACCTCCTTATTTGGGTTGGGATATACTCAGTGTTCATCGTTCACACATGACTTTAGCTCTTTATAAAACTAATTTGTAGTGAGAATTAACTTAAAACGCCTTAATTGTTTGTGTGCAGTTATGTTTCTTCTTTGTTGCTATCTTATTTCAAAAAGGCTATGGGGACACATTTAATTTAAACTATGGTCAAAGATTTGTTTTTCATACAGATACTGAGGATAACGCCCAAGTAAACCACTTTGTTTTCACCTACTAAATACTGCAAAGAGATGCCTGGATGTTAAAGTTATGAATATGGCAAAAAACATGATAAAATATATTTATGTTAAACCAAAAGTAGGAATGATACCTGTTGTAAATTTCCAAGCTGGAAGGGAGTAGTTGAATATATCCTCTGTTTTAGGACAAGGCTCTTTTTTCCAACCGATGCAGTAATCCATCGTGTCCTCCTGAAGCAACTCGTACTCGCCATAACACCGGACGTTCCCCATATAAGGGATGTTACACAAACCTGACGGATGTTATGTAAGTTTACTATTACGGACCGAACAAGAAACGTGCCATACCACGGATATCACCAATACCGTAGAACAACAGAATAATAAACATATCGCCATTAGATATGACGTCAAATACTGTTTTGACTCTAAGAACAACTGATTTCAAACAAATGATCGCGACGATGTTGGACAAACACATAGGTAATATCTGTACAAACGATGCAGTTGTAATTCTTTTTCTGGTAACCGTGGTATACGTACATTCCAACATGTTTAATATCATTCAAGTATTGCGTTAGCAAAGTCACAGACGATTTAAATTAAATTAAATCGGCATTGACGTTAGTGTCCAATATATGCATTTAAATAACCACCGAATAAAGGTCGAGTGGTGACATTAATCTCGATAAGATTATTTAGATCATATGTAATGCCAACGAAAAAGCAAACTTGATAATCACATAATCAGCATACCCTCAGTGGTCCGAAGTTGCCGGAGACGAGGCGGTCCTAATCTAAAGTTGTTATATCCTGCTGTAAACAGTCTAGTGGACCAGTGTAGAGGACTACCATTGACGTCGTATTCCGGAAACAAGCTCGGAATCACAGTTTTGTTCATCCAGGTGAACAGTTCGCCAGGTTTTGTGATCTGCGTTAGCATAAATAAGTTATCAGGCAAAATGTCAAAGATATTTTATTTGAAGTACATATACTCATAATCAATGAAAACGCACCACAAAACAAATCCTTTTAAAAGTTTTAATTTGAGGCATTCTGGACAAAATATGATATAATCCATATAATGAGTTGACATTTAACATTTTTTATTTGCATATCTGTATCTAGTGCATTCCACATTGTTGTTATGAAATGCACGTGCTTTTCCGGGTTTCTTCAATTACATCGCACAAAGAAATCATTTTCTCGGAAACATTCATTACATAATACTGTAAGAATTCAAACTATAAAAAGGCCAGTAAAACCAACTGGAATTTATTCCGGGAAAGATTAATGCAGCTTGAAATTTAGTGGAACAGTTTTCTTTTTATGATTATCCATAGTAAACGACAAAGTAAATTACTGCGTTACTGCTTGTCATAAAAGCATACCAATAAACATGTAAGACAAGTTAGGTAGTAAATTCAATATTTAAAGAAAACAAACAAAACGATATTGGTTCGGCTGTTGCATTCCAAATGATTTGCGAATAATCCAATAGCATAAATATATGTAGTTAATGGTGCGTATATTTGTAGATTCAAATGTCCAGGAGGAATGTTAGCATTCACCGTACGCTGTCCCCTAAAAGCACGTATTATACACAACAACTATATGGAGTGTATACTTATTTGAAAGTAGCATGCGTTCAAACAAATATTGATTGTGTTATCAGCCTTTGCTTCAAAGCGTCAGCCCTTTTATCTCTGCAGCGAATTTCAAAGGGTTCTTAATCAGACTGATAAACCTATTTCGTTGTATTTAACCAAAATGTGTAAATCCAACCAAAGAAAATATAATATCTTAAAGATACTATAGCTGTATATAAGGCTAGTGGGTGTGTATCTAAAGTAAATGGGAGTGGTTTTACGCTTGGTCTACCATTTATTACCAAATTCAAACTTGCGAAACATGGCCGTAAGCCCATATATAAAGAGGGAAACATATACTAGGACATAATTTTCAATCCGTCATTCGTTGTAGCAACATACAACATCTCTGTCATTATCATCGGAAATAGTAGCTTTTATGTCATATCTAGTATTGTAAGACTTTGGAAGTTAATACATGTTTGAATAACGTACGCAATAAACCTTCAGTCAATGCGCTTCAATATCGATAGGTTAGGTTGTAGAACTATATTCTATAACAAGTTTATTTCATTAAAACAGAAGCTTGCCAGTATGATAATAATAGTTATATACATAGTAAATGAAATCAACTGAAAGTAAAAAACAAAACTGACTTTATGAAACTGGGGTAGTTTCCATGGTGTGACGATTTGATTGACTATTTCCTCACGATGCCTGTAAGACCTGTCATCGCGGTTGCTGTAGCAGATACTGTAAATGATGAACATGAGAAACAAGTTCAGAAGAATGTCTCGGATCATTGTCTTCATCTGTTGTCCGCGGCGATGCTCTTCTGTAGCTTGGATAAGCTGCTCTTTACTGGGAGGTGCCAGAGTGTTGCGTGGAGAACCTGCGAAATTATTTAAACTGATGTATAAAATGCATGGTAAAGCGGACATTGTTACATCTTAGTTATGTTCTTCTGACGTCAAAACATAAATCAAATTCACATTGTTTTTTACTTTCGCACGCTGCATATAATATATTTCCAAAGGTTTAAATACTCAATAATTGGAATATTGCAATGTAAAATGGCAGACAGGATTTGTGGACATTTTTAATTAATTTACAACGTATAAACTCTCATATTGATATTAGTTTTTTGTTTTATAATCAAAGTAGTTCGTCAATCAGTTATACATTGGATGCGCTTATTAGAAAAGCCAAAACATTATTTCTTTTTAAAAAATATCGATTGTTCTAAATAATGAATATTATATATATTCTAAAGAATGAATATCATATGGGATTTCTTAAATTTGCTGGATTCCATTACACTCTAAAACAACAGTTTCATCATTTATTAATATTAAAACACGTCCTCTAAAATTGAAACAAAAAAGGTCTAACTAGGCAAGTAATGAAGTTGGGGAAGCACACTTAATATTTATAAGAAAGAATGTACTTGGTTACATATGCCATACAAACTCATGAACATATAAGATACGTACTCTGGTTTGAGGGATAGTCATCTTTGATTGATCTTAATAGGTGAGCGATATAGCCAAAACCATCTACAATATCATACCACAAAAGTAAACAACCTGTGTACAATATACGTAAACTATACTTAAGAAAAAAAGAAACGCAACGTTTTTAAGAACAGTATATATGTAGTTTTTTTGTACAATCTATTGTTAATGTACTAGTGATTGAAAATCGCCACCGATACATCCACCATACTTTCTAATGAAACCTAATACTATGTACTGATATATATATGTTTTTGTTAAATCCGCGTAAAGATATTTAATTATAAACAAAACGTTGAGCGTCTGTTTTCCTTAAGTAATATATATACTATAAACAAATCAATCGTAATGAATGTACAAATGAGATAAAGCTGCACCATCGGTTTATTTTGTGCGACATATTGCGTTTAAAAATGTATTACAATTTAAAGGTTATGTTAATATAGATTATGTGTCATATGCAAGCATTTATAATCATGCGAATATGGTTAAGAAAGATGCACTAACCTTTTATGTTTGTTATATCTCACACTTTATATATTATAACGCATGTTATGGTCTAAATGAATGTTTTTGGATGGCTACGTTCTGCGAATGTTCCTGTTAGAATTTTGCATGTAAAAATAATGAAAATTAGTATATAGGAAAAATTATTTAATTAATTCTTCTATTATAACTTTTCCTTCAAAAAAAGAAAAATGTGTTCTTTTATTTTTTATTGTTTATGAATTGTTTTTTCAACATTCAAAAAGTGCCTTACCTTCTTTTATCCCAGCTACCCGTCTTTTGTAGTTTTCCACCAAGGCTTGCAAATCGATATTTAATTCCTCCTTTTTCTTCCGGAAAACTAACGCCAATATGAAAGTAATTGTCAATACCTGTGACAAAAATTAAACAGAGTAGATCAGGATTTTTGCTAGAAAAACCTAAGATTTTAAAAATATTCCAATTGTTAATGAAAGATGAAAATGTCATGTCAATCAAACTATGGTGTAATCACCGTACTGATCAGGTCTACAGTTACGTTCTCTGAGGTGTCTGTCTCGATTTTATCAAATGAACACAGACAGTTGAGGACATAATTAATTTATTTAATTTTTTTCACAAATATTACGACTTCTTATCACTGACCCAAATTTAATCATGAAAGTGAAAATTTGCCTAGATATGAATAATAGTTATAGAGTTTCATTCCATTTTTGTTGCAATCCAAGGAACATAGATACAATAGTCATATTATGTAGTAGTTACATAACCATAATACGCGTTTAAAAAGAAAAGTCAGTACATGGATAGCACCATAAACACGATAGTTGACAAAAGGGTCACCACCTTGGAACAGACTGTCGGCAACATGACCGCTTTATTGTCGTCCTAATAACACGGGTCCGTGTAAAGAAAGAAACCACAACAAGGTCAATAGTGTGGAATTAATGTCATTTTCTATATGGTTGACATTGCTCTGCCTAAAATACGTATTAGGTTGAACAATTCACTTGACCATATCGATTTTGGAATTTGTTTCAAAGATGGATGACGACAGTCCTTAAGCAAAGTGTCTTGAACAAGAACACACCAAAGTTATACCAAGGATGCCTGCAAAACGATAACATTCTTACCATTATGGGATCTACAAACAGGATAGACTCCACTAGTGACATGAAAATTGTTGTTAACCATTCTTCGGATTTCTGTTTTCCCCATTCTATACTGAACAGTACTATGAAGAACGCAGGAACAACTGTACCCACACATACAAGAAACCATGCCAACAGGGAAAATCTGAATACAATATATTCAATAACAATAAACACAACATTTATTTCACTGTAACAAAACGACTTTTATACAGAATAACAACAAATCAATGTAAAACAGCGTATCGGTCTATATTTGCGTATTGTACATCTTATAAATAGACATGTACACACTCAATATAACAGATGGAAATTATCGATATGTACAAATGCCAGATATCATTTCACAAAATAATAAAACAATTATTTATGAAGTACATCGAAATGCATTTAAACCGATTGTATGGACTCAAAACTTACTCTTCCCGGATGTGACATCAAATTTCCAGGGAATTGTAAGGATTCATGCATGCATACAATCGATCAGCAAAAGAACATGTTAGTACAATATTACACCAAAAAATATGATTTCCAACGAAACACTTAACATACAGAAACAGAAATAAAGAAACACAGATACTATCACATGTGCATATCTGGCAATGTCGAAACTCAGAAGTAAACATATATGAGAGAAATGGCCCTATAGAAATCATAGCAATGACACCATAGGTCCTCACTGCACCACACACAAAGAGCAAATTAAATGTACAATGGAAAGGACAATAAGCAACACAAGTGCTGAAGACATGGTTACCGACTTGGAACGGTCAGTAGGTAATATGACCTACTGCTTATCTTAAATCGATTGTATATTTACACTATCAAAGGAAAATCTCAAAAAAATGTCCAGTTAATCTAGAGAAATTGGGAAACGATACACATATATGTTATTAAAAAATACACAAACACATATATAATTAGAAACACTTCAGGATGTATCCAGAATTGCACTGAACAACCATAGCAATTGCAGTCAAAGAGTAAATATAACTAGAAAAACACAGCAGAATGAAAAAAGGCATTTACAACAAATAGAATATGGCTGTTTTACCTTTGTTTAAAGCAAACCATGTATTGATTCACTGAGCTACTTCCAGCAATTAAGCAGTTCTTTAATTCTGTTTCGTATGTTTTTTGTTGCTCCTTGTGGCGGCTTCTACACTCACAAACACAACACGAACAACAGGTTTCTTCTTCTTCCCGTTTGTTTAAATTGACAAATGTTGGTTCGGTTCGTTTAAATAAGAAAACTATCAGCATGATGGGCGGGGTGCTGATAGCAGAACAGACAATGGATACGTATATCTGAAGAGATAATGATATAATTAATACAAGATGAACAGTAATCGTGATTCGCTTAAAGCCTCCTTTTTAACTAATGCCATTGAAACATGCAAATCCAAAAGGAAACAAGGATGCAGGTAATATTATAATAAATACTGATAAAGGTGATCCTTTGAGAGCAACAAACACAATTAAGAGAATAAAGCAGCATACTCGGTTTTAGTGAGTCTGTTCATGAGAAGTAATTACGCTCCCTAGCACCGGCTTAAGCAGTATTCTACTTCAAAGCCACATAAATTGGCTCGTTGGTCCCAAAGGACCAGTAAAAATAACACTACTGATTTATAGATGTTTTAGAGAAACTAACCACCAAATAACGGCAAACTTGTTTATCAAAACAATATCCAGGTGTTCAGGTAATATAATAATGTATATATGCCGAATAAAAGTATAAGATTCATCACGGGTTCTTAAAATACTCGTGATTGAATATGCGTAAAATTAATCATGAGTTTGTAACTCTCAATTCAACGCTGCTGTTTTGGGGTGTTGCCTCGTTGGTCAAAGCCGTTTATATTGTGTATATAGAGTTTGGATTCTCAAAATATGTAATGTATATGTATACTGAGGGAAAAAAGTTTAGCAAGTTTTTGTTGCACCCTGGAAATAATACATTTTTGGTTGTAAAATCAAGAAACTTCTGCCATAGACACACTATTTTATTAAACACACATCAATAACAGACGAACATCTTAATGACGTAACGAATAAATGAACGTAGGGGTCAAGCCCGTAAAGTCCCAAAATGTCAGTCTATCTTGTAAACAGTACTATTTCATCTAAAAAACTTGCTAAACTTTTTTTCCGTCATCAGTCGGTTTAGAAACGGTGTACATATGTTGTAAAATTTGCCTGTTGTTGGCGGGATATCAGCTTTAAAAGGTCGTGTTTATGTAACGTTACCTAATATATATACGCAGAAGCTATATTAATATATTACGCCAATTATAACTTAAGGATTAAAGGGCACCTTACCTGCCTCAGACTGAACCTAAAAGGCCCTACTTTGATTAGTGGTGTGCTCTCATAGTTGTCATCAGTATTAAAATACATAGCGTTGGCAATCATGGTCAGCAAAACGTACACTAAAACACAAGAAGCTCGCTGTACCCTTGTAAAAGGACTCGTCTTAGGTCGGTATGCTACGGACACCCACATGTGACTCTCTGACAGTTGGTCTCGAATTCGGTGGAAAAATCTGGTCTCAAACTGCAGTGGCGTTCTGTCGCTCGTGGATGGTATCCTAGCGTCTAATGAAGTGTCTAAGAATAGCCACCGTTCCACGACAAACTTGTATCTAACAATAGAGCAGTACAAATGTGTAAATCGTTTATCTGTCAGAATACCTGGTGTACAATAACTTCCAGACATTGGACGTTAGAGTATGACAGATGAAATGGACATGCTAGAAAACGCATTATGGTCTTATCGCGTTGGTTGTTTAAACACCTCGGTGACTTATGCTAATCTAATCACATCAATGCGTCCATACCTATGTATAACCTAGCGAGGTTCAAACACATTTTATCAGGCAATAAACAATACATGAGTCTGTTTCTAGTGACATTGCTGAATAATATCTAGCATAAGTTCTAACACCTTTAATCAAGCAATAGCGCAATAACCTTGTTTCTAGCGGTGGTGTAATATGCATACATATTAAATGGGTTCAAACAACTTTCTTGAATCTATCTTGTAAACAAATGTCTGTTTCTAGAGACAGGGCAATTAAATTGGGTCTATCGATAGTGGAAAACACTTGATGTATTAAAAGCAATGAACGTGCAATACACATTGAAGAGATTTCGTTTAATAGATATTCAGGAAAATGTCATCTAAACCTGTAAAGAAAATCCTAGGTATGTGGATGAAACATTGAAAATCGAGAACCCTTTCTTTGTTACTGTGATTAATACTATCTACCACGACGCATTTCAACTCAACCAACTAGTTTTTTCTGATACTGTCGCTTCTTTTCTCAATTTACATCTCTCGATTGAAAATGAAGAAATAATAAGCAAACTCTATGACAAGAAAGATGATTTTAATTGTGACATTGTTAATTATCCTACTCAAACGCGGATGATCCCGGAGCAACTTCTTACGGGGTATATGATTCTCCACTTATTCGTGTTTTAAGAGATTGTAGTCCAGTTGAGGACTCAGTTATGTTTAACCTTTATACAACTCAAATATACTCCATCGAGGCAACCGTTACCAAAACATTCGAAAGACACGGGTTCACTTTTATTATCGTAACCCTGATCTACTTTTAAAATATAAAAGTAATTTAAGAAAACTTCTGTGATAAGGACTTTCACAACCTGACTTCTATGGTGGCATGATTTTCAAAATTCGTATGAGCCTTGATCATGATCACTTTCATACAATCGTTTTGAATTTGTTAAACAACTTTATCAAAATAGTTTATGACCCTAACATTTTGCAACGCACAGCATGTTTAGTGGTTGACCCATTTAAAGTTTTCCACTACGCTTTTCGCTTCGATTGTGAGATGACCCGATATATTGTGTACCCTATGTTGACGTCGTACAGAAATCTTGAAAGTGATAGTAACATTTAATGTTTGTCTTTAATCTTGTATTATCTAGTCTTGTCGAGTTTATTGTCGTGTTGCTCTGGCTTCTGCCAATTCATCGAATACTTGCTTTGTGGCTTTTAAGGTCTTTTCTATTTATATATTCATAATCATCTTGATGTGTTATATTTACATCAATAAGTCAATTGCAAATTGTGGTATGTAACATCTTTAAGAGATTGCGGGAACCAGGTAAAAATAATCTTGTATTTTACATGAAAATTCTGGTTTGATAGTAACAAGTACCATCTTTAAGAGATTGCATAACTATTTCTAAACATTGTGTAAAATAAGTAATGGCCAGTTAGTTAACACAAAGATTACAAAACCAGGTAAAAACACGTATTTTACATGAAAATTCTGGTTTTGATATTATTATAAACAGATTTAGATGAAACTGAATACATATCTGAAAATAACGTTATTTTGGAAAAACAACAACAACAACACTCATCGCAAACCGTAATAACCTAACCAAGTTATTTAAAATATAACTTAAACAAGTTACTCTCCTGACTGTTTAAGGGTGCCTAGTTTGTTAGAGGATATAGCCTCGCGGGGATGTCTTTATTAACACTGTTCCTTTTAATCAATAGGGTAGGAGTGAGAGCTGTTGTATCCTCCAACCTGGTTTTATAATTACTATCCTATTATGGACGTAATATATTTTTTATCTTTGGTTTAACACAGTTCTTTCAATATTTACGCATATCTAGTATCGTTTTGCATATCCCCATCTTACACGATAAAGGAACATATACATATGTGTATAGGTTCTTTCCGATTAGCCTAAACACTTAAACAGATATAAAGCTACGTTCAAATTTTGACTGAAAGCATCAAAGTAAAGATAGGGGGAACATTTTGCCAAAATAGGTAGACTTTGCATAGAAATAAAGTTCGGATCACAGTTCTATCTAAATAACAAGTGAACATATATTCCATTACTCTTTAACTTTCACATCATCCAATAAAATTGCAATTTTCTTAATAAACAGACCCTAAACCAGATTTGAGACTTCTTTGTTAATTAGTCAGCATCTTTCGGAGTTCTTCGGAACTATAGTTTGGATCATGCTTCAAAGCGTGGTTGGAATTGAAGTTATTTAGTTTGTTATCAACGTTTTGTACGCGTTTTATATCACATTTAGACATGCACTGAATATGTATCATGTTCCTTCTTAATTAACGTACGTCGTGCTAAAACAAATATTTGACCAGATCCATAGTAAACTAAAGCATTTATCTTTAACTGACACAGAACTGACGACTACAATCGATGACAATGACCAAACAACAAGCTTTTAAACAATTGATTTCTTTTGGACTGAATGTTATTTTTCCACTGCAAACCTCACCTGCTCCTCCTCGACCCTTGTCCCACAATTTGACGGCGATAGTAAACAGGTCATCTGAAGATGGCAGAAACACACAAAAAACAACAGCAAAAAGCAAAACACAAAACAAAACACTTACGTCGTATTTCGACCAATATCCTGAACATCAACATGGTCAAGGTACCAGGAATCCAAGTCTCCGTCCTTGGAGTTATCAATCCACAAGTAGAGGTACAATAATATCCCTAAGTCTTGTTTTGTTGACATTAGGAATGAAAGTATACTTCCAGTGCTGAAGTTCTAAACACACATAATATTATACAATTATTAACTTTGATGACTCTTTTGACGAGAACAAAACATTTTTTGAATGTCTTTTATGTGTAAGTAAACAAATTTACTGTGACTGAACAGAATCTTGTCGTTTAGGGTATTTATGTTATACGCCGTTTGCGAAGAACCAACCAATTACGAATTCCGAAACGGAGGGGCCATTTACGAATATTCTTATTTATTGTATTTTATCAAATAAAAACACATACAAATGCTTGTTTTCGTAATTTTAGTTCAAACATGTTTGGTTTTATAAATAAAAAGCTTCTGGAATAAACAGAGTATGTTAAAAATCACAAATCGTGATGTTCGGATTTCAGAATACTGTAGGATCTGAAAAGTCCATGTAGAACGATCTTTTTAACCCTGTTTAATAGTATTGAGGCCGTTGCAATCTTTCCTTTATTATTAATTCAATAATAAGATTTATAGAATGGTATTACCAGAAACTGTAAATAGACTTAGGTTAGGGTACTTGGAGAAAAGAATCGTCAACGCTACAAAGAGAAGGGACATGCGCAGTGAAGCAGCCTTCACAAAATGTCGTTTTGAGTAGCAGACTCGGATGGGTGTAGCAAATCATCATAAGACGACCAATGGTAGGAAGATGGTAACTGTCCATTGAATATGTGTGGTACAACGACTTGTTTTATGTTGATTTATATGTTTAGAATACTTCCAGGTTATGAAGGTGTGATGAAATTAAATGCGAGGCAGTTGGCTTTGCCGAGTTGGTGGGTGGGGCACCTGTAGTAAATATCTTATAAATTTGCTTTTTTATTATCTGATGTTCCATATTGCTGCATATGATGCTCGCTAAAAAGGAAAAATAACATAATATTGTCGTTTATCACACTGTCACTATATTTGTATCATATGCTATCGTTCGGAACGTTTGGTAAAGGATTTGTTATTCATCGATCTTGCCATTTACCATACCAGTACATGTACTGTACTGAAGTCTGTTCTGACATAATAACCTGATCATGGCATCCGATTGAAATTTGTCTCTGAATTTTTATTTATTCATTGGAATCACTGCCAGTGTGTGAAACTTTCTAAAAGATATCCCGTGGCGTATAATCCCCCAAATATAACTTGTGGTGAACCACAGACCTAATAACAAAAATGTCTGTGGGTGAACAAATCTGTCTCGTTCATTATTTTTCGTGCAACAGACATCAAGTTTCACAAAGAATTTTTTTTTAAAATGTTTAAGAAAATTCATCAAGTTCTATAGTCAGGTCCAGAGGGGTCCTGCTACACATGCAGAGCTATGTAAAATTAACTGTGTTGTGAAATGGTTGCCGTCTTTGTGTGCTTTTTTTACATACAGACTTTTATAGATGCAACCTAGACCGCGTATATAAAAAAGTGTCTAGACGTTTATAGACGTGCATTCTTCCCCGCGAATAAGCATGAGGTCTCATGCAATCTCATGTTTTTGGTGCTAATTAAGGTCAGGATTTTTAGTTATTTCATGATTCTTTCAGATGATGAAATAATTTCAAAATATTTTATACTGATTAAAAAAAATATAAATAAAAATTGTTTACCGCCAGCTCCACATTCAAAACAGACGGCGAATATAGCCGGTTACGGGCTATTAGAGACAACCCTGCTAGTATTGCTTTATTATAAGAATCTTTCATGGGTATCCGATGAAGATAGGGAATTCCAACCCTCGGTATACGTGTTTTTATCGGAACCGAGGCTTAAAACACTTATACCGAGGGTTGGAATTCCCTATTTGAACTGAATACACATGATAGATTATTTTTCTTGCAAATCAGAGACATGTTGTGCATTGACGCCGCCAGCTACTATCGTTTTGCATGTTTTTCGGTATACCAGATGTTGGCACGCATGAATTTTATCTCGACCCTAGGGTGAGATGGAAATATCTAGCCTCTGTAAAATGACGGATATCCTTGTCTGGTATGCAAGAAAATCTGATCTATCGAGGACACAAAAATTAGTTGGCAAGCACACTGGCTCCGTGATTTTTTAAACCCTTTTCTAAGAACTGGAACGGGTATAAAATGTGTGCCTGTAGTAATATAACCCTAAACTCAATTACTGCTGTACATGCACCTATGCACAAAATTGATTTAATTTGAAATGTGCAACCTTTTAATGTCCGCAACAAAGTGAAGTGGGCATTTCAAAATCAAATGTTGTGATGCTTGGATTTCCACTTACAAGTCAAAATTTTAAACATGTTTTATAGTAGTATTCTCGATAATGTGCACAATCTTTACTTTTATTCAGGACTTTATTACAGTCCAAGTTCATTGTTAATTCGTTGAAAAGGACGTAAAACACCATACAAAGAAAAAACATTGTTAATTCAATGACTAGAAACATGATAAATTAAATTCTCAGAAATGATAAAACACATATCAGTGATCAAATTTAAAGGCAGAATTTGCTCATTAACACATAAACTGATACAGTTGACGAAGCACTCGGAAGCGTTTCAACTAAGAGAATTACTCTAACAAAATAACTGAATAAAATTAAACTGCACACACTATGTCAAATAAATATTTGTGTACTCATTACGCTGTACATGACTTCTGGTGCATTTTAGGCTCATCTTTTTATTGTGTATTTCGATTTTTTATTTTTTGAGCCTTCGTTTGAAAAGTTTACTCACGTGAGTAAATGAGTATTGCACGCTGCGCGCCTGGCATATTCTGACTTACATTTTTAGCCACTTGCTATAAAAAAGCAGGTGCAAAGGTTTTCTACTTGCTATTTTAATTAAGGTACTTGCATTAATATAATTTGAAACCTTGTTTCATTTTAAAAGGATTGCTATACCTGTAAATAATGACAATTTCACATTCAGCTAGATGCAGGAATGTAATAATGTATAATTATACTTACTTATATCCACCTATTTATAACCATGTTAGATAAATATGTTCAGTGAATACATGTAGACTGAGACCTAGTAAGGTAGTTTTCTTTTATTACTTGAACAATTTATCAAGTACTAATGTTTCCTACTTGCAATCTGCAAATTTAGCAAGTAAATAAGTTTTAAATTTGAACCCTGCATATTCTAGTGGGTAAAGGTATACAAATGAGGCTACATTACACAAATGTGGCGTCAACACAAAATATGTGCAGTTAAGCAGTCTATGCAACAACAAAACATGGCGATATTAGTCTGATATTGCACAGACCTAATAACAAATTTATTAATATGTCTGTGGATATCGGTACAGAAATATTAGTAAACAAGAAATAGCACTGTTAGTGAGAAATACCCCCAAAGTCACATTTGACCTCTAAGTATGACCTTGACCTTGGAGCCACGGACCTGGATTTTGTGCGCGACACATTGTTTGGTTGTGGTGAGCATTTGTGCCAAGTTATTTGAAAATCCGTCCATGAATGACCGGACACAATTTGACTTTTGACCTCCAAGTGATCACTTGTGCCAAGTTATTTAAAAATCCCTGCAGGGGTTGTGACATAACGGTCCGGATACGAAATTGCGTACCTGTTTTTGACCTAATAACTTCAAGTGTGACCTTGACCTTTGAGGTACCGACCTGGGTTTTGCGCGCGACACATTGTCTTGTTATAATGGTGATCACTTGTACCAAGTTATTTAAAAATCCCTGCAGGGGTTGTGACGTTACGGTCCGGACACGAAATTGCGTACCTTTTTTTGACCTATGAAGTTCAAGTGTGACCTTGACCTTGAGGTACGGACCTGGGTTTTGCGCATGACAGATTGCTTGTTATGGTGATCACTTGTGCCAAGTTAATTAAAAATTCCTGCAGGGGTTGTGACGTTACGGTCCGGACACGAAATTGCCTACCTGTGTTTGACCTATGAACTTAAAGTGTGACCTTGACCTTTGATGTACGGATCTGGGTTTTGCGCGCGACACATCATCTTGTTATGGTGATCACTTGTGCCAAGTTAATTAAAAATCCATGCAGGGGGTTCTGAAGTTACAGTCCGGACACGAACTGCGGAATGACGGACGGTACGATTACTATATGCCCCCGAAACCTTTGATGCTTTCCTTCCAGATAAGCAATCTCTAACAGGGTCTTTGTATCATGTCAGTGTGTGTGGTAGTATCTTACTTGAGCAAGGTACTCTGAAAGTATGCCAGCCTTCGGTGTGAAAGTATGCCAGCCTTCGGAGGGGATGTGTCGGTCCTGTGTGCAAGCAGAACAATGTGCAGCCAATACTCGTTGCTTCTGTGTCAGCTTGATTCACGTCCGTAAACATTCCCCGGAAGAGTGGTTGCTCATACAGTGCTCCAGATAAGACGCATATATATATTTATTGTATACTTAGTTTCATATTGTCCCGTTTAGTTTGCATTGAGCTAAGTGTGCAATATTCTACGATATTGCACACATTGATATTGCACCGGAACTTTTGCTCGTGCTTGCTAAGAGCCGCGAAATAGAAATAAGGAACTACTTTCAAATAAAAATAACGGAATCCTTGGTATAGTGTCAACAAAAAAATACGTGTTTTTTTTTCAACCTTTTATGGCAGAAATTGATAAAATAATTGAAATGGTCACTCACCCACTGTTTTTAACGTTATCAAATGGTAAACAAACTTTAGAAAATCGCTTGATGTTTTTAATGACGTCATCCGACGTCGTTTTCGCGCAAACTAATCATCCACACAAAATGAAACTGAATGACAAGATGGGAATTCCATCAAAAGCTATAAAAATAACACAAAGACAACGAAAAGTAATAGTCATACAATTAACATTGATCGAAAACAATATGAAAGTATGCAATAAAAAGGTTATTGAATTTGTATGGCTAAATATTACTTGGAACTCGTTGTTTTGGCGCAGGACTCGTCGTCCTTTTCCAAAACAACTCGTTCCAAGTAATATTTAGCCATACAAATCTAATAACCTATGATATAATCGCCGATAAATATGGAGAACCGAATACCCACGTACACACAACTTAATAGCTTAGAAAAGTAGAGTGCGTCCAACCATACCCCTGCGAAACTCTGTTCTTATACTCAAGAACAGTTCATGAACAGTTCTAGAACATTAAGAACAGTTCCTGAACTGTTTTTGATTCATTGTTCTAGAACATGTTCTTAATATGTTCTTGAACAACATTTTCAAGAACTATTGAAGATCATTTCAAGAACTTTAATTTTTCTTAAGATATTCTTGAAAGGTTCTTGAACAAGTTTAGAACAGTTCAAGAACCTTTAAATAGAGAAAACGTTCTAAAAATGTTCTTGAACAATTTGAAGAACAAATGAAGAACCGTTCAGGAACTTCAAGGGTTCTTAAACCGTTCTTAATTAGTTCTTAACTCTTAAGTGTTCTTAAACTTTAAGTGTTAAGCACTAATTAAGAACAGTTTAAACCCTTGAAGTTCCTAAACTGTTCTTCATTTGTTCTTGAAATTGTTTAAGAACAGTTTTAGAACATCTTCTCTATTTAAAGTTCTTCAAATGTTCTTTAAAATGTGAACTAAATTCCTTTAAGTAATAGATAGAGTATGGTTTCATTGAGTTGGTTCATTTAAACATCGAGATGGGCTACGCCCATCGAGGTGTTTAAATTAACCAACGAGATGAAACCATACTCTATTTGTTTTGTAGCATGTCCATTTCAGCTCTATTTCAGTTATTCTAACAGTTATTCTCACTGTTATTCTCACAGTTATTCTGACAGGTCTTATTTTGAATTAATCGATTTACACATGTGTCTGAACAAAGAGAATTGTCTGTGACCATGCTACAAATAGGAAATGTAATTAAGATGTGCTTAAAATATCTACAAATATGTTATCTTAATAGGAATGTTGTTACAAATCGATTACAGCTGTGCAAATGTAAATATACATTAAATTAGTAAGCATTAGTCACAATATTAACCACCTAATAAACTATTGTGATCTTCCCTTATTAGTCACACTACTTACTGATACAGCGTTTGAAAAAGGCATTATTTTTGTAATGCTGACAGGCACAGGTATTAAACTGAAATTTCTTTGTTTTAAGTAGCTTGAACACACCCCAAGTATACATAGATGGCTTTTGCTGGGACATGAAAACAGTTATCCATAAACTTGGTATAAAAAGACATTTAGATTAGTATAAACTAATTGGGTCACCCTCGATAAATAAAGACTTTCAATTCAATTCAATTCAATTATTTTGTAGCACTTAAATTTTGTGTTGATTAAATTAAAATTCAACAGTTTCAAATCTTTTGAGTATTTCCACAAAACAACATAATTTATTACACCATTTCCAGAACAGGTTTTTCCATAACAAACTGAATGTTTATGAATGTTGTTTAACGGCTCATCAACACAGTATTAGGTTAAAAGAAAAATTACAGTTCTTGAAATGTTCTTTAATAGTTCTTGAAAATGTTCAATGTTTAAGAACATATTAAGAACATGTTTCGCAGGTGTTCATCTTCATTAATTAAACAAATCTATACTACTATTAACAAACAAATATATGATAATGACATTAATGCATGAACAGTTTAATATAATAACATTATCTGCAGTTTAAAAGCCCATGTCTTCATTTAAGTAGGTAAAGAATATATGACACCTGAGTGATTCTGACAAAATTGCAAATAAAATGAAGACGCCATTCTTTTGAATTTTTGGCGGTAAAATGGCAGTCCAACTGAAGATTGTGCTTGCATCATTTAATGATTAAATGTAAGTGTTTTGTGATAATACTTTCATTACTTATTGTGTCAAAACATCTTATACATTTAATAGTTGTATTTGAAAGATGAAATTTCTAAATGTAGTCTTTAGAAACAGTATTTTAAAATGAAACCCCTATTGTCATGTGTTTTCGCGGATTGACTTTCTTTTTTTGTTGCTGACAGAAAAATGGTATTCAGCACTGCAGATATTATTTCATTTCAGTATCATATGTAACATTTCCCCAAGTATGACCAGGCATTCTGAAGGTTCAATTAATGAATTGTTCTTTAACTGCTATGTAGGTTAAATTAGTGGCCAAGGGAGTTCTGGAACTGTGCAGGAACTGTTCTGGATAGATTGTTCAAGAACTATTCTTGAGCTGTGCTTCATCTGTTCTTGAGTTAGATGAGACAAAATTTCTTGAACTTATGTTCAAGAACAGTTCTAGAACTATCTTACTTGAACTGTTCAAGAACAGTTCCAGTATAGTTCTAGAACTGTTCTAGAACACTTCCAGTACAGATCGTTCTGGAACAGTTCTAGAACAGTTCCAGTACAGATAGTTCTAGAACTGTGCTTCATCTGTTCTTGAGCAGTTCTGGAACTGTGCATGAACGTTAAATGAGACAAAATTTCTAGTCTTGGGTTATGTTCAAGAACAGTTCCAGTACAGATAGTTCTAGAACTGTTCTTAAACATAAGTTCTAGAACTGTTCTTGAACATACGTTCTAGAAAATTTGTCTCATTTAACGTTCACGTACTGCTCTATAACTGTACCAGAACAGATTAGGTACAGTTCAAGAACAGTTCTTGAACAATCTATCCAGAACAGTTCAAGAATTGTTCATGCACAGTTCTAGAAAATTTCGCAGGGGAACTCAGTGGATGCTTATTGAAGTTTGAGGTACTGAATGACAGTCAAGTGCAGAATTTTACTTACGTTTCGTTAGATGCTTGCAAGAAAATAGAAATTGCCTTTTTTTGTCAGCTATTTGACACAAATTAATCAATAATGCCCTTAAATATATATTCATTCAACATTGCTTCTGTCTTTTTTTTTTTAAAGGGGGAGATGAAATATGCAATGTTTTTTATGGTAATGACTAATGAATATATACTCGGTGAAAAAGGTTTTGGACCAGGGTATATAGAGTCATATAAAAATAAAACTAGTGGACAGAATTTAAGTATCTTTTTTTAGTAACCAAGGTCTACCCTACCCGGTTAATTTGGTACCAAAAACATTAAATTCCAAACAAGATTTGATTTTAAAAAAATATCGCGAACACACATTCGAGTAACCAATAAAAAGATTATTATTTTTTCGCAAACTTCCATTGTAAACGATAATTATTGTTGATTGTTGGTCTATTGTGAATTATCAACTGAGATAATAAGGGTTATGGTCGAATGTCAAGGTTCAGAGATCATTGTAAGGGTTCGAACACTGCCATGGTCGAAAACTTTTTTTACAGAGTATACCTTTTACAAAACTTGTTTATAAAACATGTTTACAAAAATACGCATAAGTTTGTAATTTGTAAATGTAAATACGTAAAAAAAACAAAAACATGCATACATTGTGCTGAAAGCTTATCTGGAGCACTGCATATAAACTCTGAAGACATCACCCAATACCTGCTTAAATAACAATAACTGGATTTTAATTGACTGAACCCTGAATTATACCATACCATAAACTCACCAAAGAAAATTGATAAACTTGGAAATATGGAACCAGATTACAGATGACAGCAAGCTATTTCGAGAGAAAAACATTAAACATGTCAGAGGGAACATGACTAGATCGGCATGATATTCTTTTCTTTGGTGAGTTTTATGTATGCATGTGTGGTATATAAGGCTTAAATTAGTTGTTTATTCAGGCATTGCGTGATGTCTTCAGAAACCTGCATATGGAGTTGTGCCACATACTCTACCTACTTTATAAAGGGGATTCTAGCTCTGCAGTGCTCCAGATAGACTGCGCATCCATGTAAATTACGTGATATTTCAGAGTCTTCATTTTCTTTTAATTCACTCCATACCATATACGGACGTAATTTTCCAGGTACGCTATTTCTTTTGAAACGATGTGTATCTTGGTAGTTTATTTTTGCCAATCAGAGTTTTTGTGGTGCACAGCATACTTTTCACGAGACCGCTTTATTGATTGTATGAAACCGCGTCACCAGTTATTTACAGTTTCTATCTGGTTCTGTTTCTCATTTTTTCCCTGTAATATTGGTAAGGGTTCACTGAGCATTTACCGCCAATTTGTTATGCAAAACAATAGTAAATTTGCCGATGTTTTTTAGCGTGAGCTGCAAGCGATGAAAACAATTAAAAAAAGAGAGACCCGCTAATTGTTCGTACCATTTTAATGGACATTATTTCCAATCGCGGGAAGTGTCTGAAAACCAAAAATTACACCCAGGTATAGGTTGGCTAGTAGTAGCTGACCCCTAAAATCACACATACATGTGCAGTCAATGTTTATGAGCGTTAGGGATCTAGATTTACATTATTGATAGCACATTTTTCCGACACTCACTTGCACTTTTGGTCATATTAAACTATAGCAGCAAGGACAAGATTTAAAGCTATGCTTAAGGGTTCAAATAAGAATGCAAAACCGTAAAACACTTTGCAAGAAAGTAATTTGGTTGCAGGCTGACGGGCATTCAAAGAATAACACTTTTCATTGCTGTATGTATCGTGTGACATGGTCCATTGTGAGAGGTAATTTTCAGTACAAAACAGACTAAAAACTAAGCAGAACCAGTAATTTTTAACTGATCTACAAATAGACAGACTATAATAAATATATTGAATAAAACTGCATCTTTATATGTTAATAGTTGTACTGATCAAAGATCAGGAGAGCTTATGCCATGGTGCGGCGTCCGAGTCGTCCGTCTGTCAAATTTTTTTGTAGCGTCTTTTTCTTAAAAACTTTAAATAATATTGAAATGGAACTGTTTTTAAAACGAGTCGAAAATTATTTTGATTCGACATTAAACATGTCTGCATAGAGTTTATATATCAAATATTGTAGCGAATACTCCTCTGAAAATTCACAGGAATGTTGCTCTTGATGTCTAGTTGATCTTACCAAAATTTCAGGTTGGCCGGAAATTCAAGAGGGCTGCCACGTCTAAAAATAGATTTTTAAAAACAAGTTTATAGAGACTACTTCTTGAAAACTGTAAATAATATTGATATGGGACTTTTTCTAAAATGATCAGCATGACATGATGTTGATCCTTGTCAAAATTTATTTGGATTTGACATTAAACATGGCCACCAGTGGCCATCTTTGTTTGTTTACATAAGAGTTATATAGTAGAAACTTGTAGCGACTACTCCTCTGAAACTACTTGACGGATCTAGGTTGGCCGGAAATTCAACACGGCCCCTTGGCTAAATTTTTTTTTTTTTAAAAACAAGGTTTTAGCGACTACTTCTTGAAAACTATAAGTGATATTGATATGGGACTTTTTCTAAACTGATCAGCTTGACATGATGTTGATCCTTGTCGAAGATTATTTTGATTCGACCAACATTAAACATGGCCGCTAGTGGCCATCTTTGTTACTACTTTGAAACTACTTGACAGATTTTTATAAAACTTCACAGAAATGCTGATATAGCTATCAAAACCTATCAGTATAGCTTGAAAATCATTGACCTCTTGTTTAATAATAACAATTTAATAATTGAATTTTAACCCACAATGGCTTGCATCAAGAAATAACATAAAGTATATTTGTGTTTTACAACAATACTATTAACGACTATGACAAATTAGTTTGGCTTTAAATTGCATTTTTTTTAATGCTGTTTTCAGTATACCCATGCGCGCAGTTTGCTAATACAAATTGTCACAGTGTCGGTGCCCAGACTCGAGCATTAACATCTTTTCCAGGCTGTGATGAATGGCCATGATATACATATGGATTTTTGAAGATGACATGTACTGGTAAGTAGATGCTCACAAATAACTAGCACTCCTTTCTATTTGGTTTCAGAACTAGAACGTTTCAGAACTAGAACATTTTGACCTCAAATTCAACTTGTTTTACTTACGGTGTGGTAACCGGAGGCCCTGGGTTCACCATACTCCGTGGTGCCACTGAGTTCCGTCGGTGTGTTCTTGGGCAAGACACTTTCCCTTAGCCTCGTCCGTCGGATGGGGACGTAAACCGATCTATCCTTCGAGCATGTTAAAGAATCATAGGAATCTGTTCGATAATAAGAGTAGGGCAGGTTCCCGGATTCCTCTGTCTGGGGCAGCTCTAAATAACTATACTGTGTTGATGAGCCGTTAAACAACATTCAATTACGGTGTGGTTCAGATTATGGACTAATGAGCAAGTATATAATGCATTAGCTGGTTCTTATGCATTGCATGATGTCTCATTATGTCTGTCCAGCAATCTTGTCTTTACTGATATTTTACTAACAGAGTCTTGTAAAAATAATGGGGTTTAGGTCCAACCTTTGTCTTACTAAAACTTAAAATATTACTGATTTGATTATTGTCTACTTTTTATATGTCTGCCTGTTCGTAAACAATTGCTCATTCCGGACAGTAACTCTGAAACTATAACACTCACAATCATGAACTGTACATTGCCCTTAGTAAGAGGAGGAACCCTAATTTTTTGGGGGGTCAAAGGTCCAGGTCGCCATGACCTTATATGGAAATATGCATTCTTGACGATAACTCCGAAACAATAACACCCACTCTCATGAAACTTAATAGGCAAATTTCGTCTAGCGGCTTGGTCATTGGTGTCCCTAAGCAGCTCTTTCTCAGAAACCACTTGGCCAATTTTACTCAAATTTCCCATGGATACTCCTGAGTTTTTTTTATCTGATATTTAAAGGGACACATGGCAATCTTGAGTTTTATTCAAATATTAAAATGTGCTCCTCGATTTAGTTATCCTGCGTCATTTTGACTTTAAAACTGCTTGCATATAATTAAAAAAACAACTGTGATTTCAATTTTCTTCACTATTTTACTGAATTTTCAAATATATTATTGGTGCAATATTATAAAGAGTTAGTAAAATGTAAAATCAATTTGCTTTGAACTTTATAATTCTAACAATTAATATTAATGATTGAACAAATGCAAGTTAAGAGAAAAACTAACGGGACACCGTGAGTTTTTAAAAAAATCAAGATTTTTAAACAACTTTATGCACTTGTCATCTCAGCAAACAGCAAACTCGATTGTTTTTATGTTTTTAAGGGTGGCATATATAGTAATCGCACTGTCTGTCCGTTTGTCTGTACACTCGTGTCCGCTTCATAACTCTGACAATAATGGATGGATTTTCAAATAACTTCGCACAATTGCTCACCACAACAAGACGATGTGTCGAGAACAAAATCCAGGTCCGTGGCTCAAAGGTCAAGGTCACACTTAGAGATCAAAGGTCAAAATCCGCGTCTGTACACTCGTGTCCGCTTCATAACTCTAACAATAATGGATGGATTTTCAAATAACTTCGCACAATTGCTCACCAAAAAAAGACGACGTGTCGCGCACAAAATCCAGGTCCGTGGCTCCAAGATCAAGGTCACACTTAGAGATCAAAGGTCAAAATCCGTTCGTCTGTACTCGTGTCTGCTTCATAACTCTTGACAATAATGGATGGATTTTCAAATAACTTCGCACAATTGCTCACCACAACAAGACGTGTCGCGCACAAAATCCAGGTCCGTGGCTCCAAGGTCAAGGTCACACTTAAGAGATCAAAGGTCAAAATCCGTTCGTCTGTACACTCGTGTCCGCTTCATAACTCTGACAATAATGGATGGATTTTCAAATAACTTCGCACAATTGCTCACCACAACAAGACGACGTGTCGCGCACAAAATCCAGGTCCTTGGCTCCAAGGTCAAGGTCACACTTAGAGATCAAAGTTCAAAATCTGTTCGTCTATACAATCGTCTCCGCTTCATAACTCGGACAATAATCAACGGATTTTCAAATAACTTCGCACAATTGCTCACCACAAGAAGTCGTGTCGCGACAAAAATATTTAATTTTTTTAATTTTTTTTTTCTTCTATTTATTTTTATTTTTATTTATTTTTTAAATAATTTTTAAATTTTATTTTATTTGATTTTTATTGTTTGTTTGATTTTTTTTTTTTTAAATATTTTTAAATATATCTGTTGGTTTCATATTGCTCCAAGGTCAAGGTCACACTTACAGGTCACTTCGGGGGCATTTGTCACTTACTGTGACATTTCTTGTTAGTTACTAAAATGTTTACAAACTTTCATTTAAGCATCATTGACCTTTTTATTAGATCACCTGAGCCGAAGGCTATATTGGGATCACTCTTCGTCCGTCGTTGTTAACTTTTCTTCAAACAACTTCTCCTCAGAAACCGCTTGGCTAATTTTGACCAAACTTCCCACTCGAAAAAAATAAATAAAAACAAAACTTCTGGTACGTAAAATATTGAGTATGAAATTTGTAGGCTGTGTCCCGTTTCTTCCATGTACGGCGAATTTATTGTCGTACCTTATTTTTTTCCAAATCTAACAGCAGTGTTATACCTATTGATGAAGTTTTTTTTTTTTTTTTTTGTATTTAATATAAATAAAACATGTAGGCTATTTAAAACAATGATTATAATCAAAATTATGGCCTCAAAATAATTCCACCTTTCCTGTAAAATCGCGCTAAAATTCCCCTACCCAAGGGTGTGGGTCGCAGTCCCCCAAAACAGAGTGACGGCCCTGCCAGCTCTCATGGCTTGCGGAACGTCGGTGGTACTACCCAGGTAACCAACCGCCTGGTTGGAGGGGCATCTGGGGTCTTCCTCCACCAATGGAAGCTGGAAAGTCGACATATGACCTTAGCTGTTGGTGCGACTAAAATCCCAATTCAATTCAATTCAATTTTTCTACATCCATATTTCAAATAATTATTTGAACAATTGAAAACAAATTCTATTTGCAAATTTATAAAAATTACTAAATGTTGATTATGTTAAAACCTGTGAGATTTTCAAACTCCAATTTTTTTATATTTTTATTTAATTTATATATGAAGCAGGTTTAAAGTTAAAAACGATACTTGATTAATAAATTGAGATGCTAATTATAATTGATAAATACTTCAAGATTTCCATGTCTCTTTAACATACTTTGACGGGGAATATAAATTCACAGAATTGTTGATTATATTAAACACATGCAATAGTAAAACTATAACTAAAGAAAATTTGAAAACACTATATTTTATTACATTTTATTTAATTACAAGATGATTTTAACTTCAGAACAATACTGGAATAATAAAATGAATGGATGTGCTAATTGTAATGCTTGATTAAGTTTAATATAAGTATGAGGAAAGTACCGGTATTAAAGATTACATAATTTTGATATGTTCAAAAAACAGTAAATTTCTGAATTTAAATAATGATTATAAATTTTATCTTGAAATTTTCAAATGCAAATCAGTTATATTATTTACTCAGTTCATACATATACCTGAAAATATTGAAAAATGGGATTAGAGACATAACGTTAATAATTATGCATTTTACTTGTTTTAGTGTAACTAGACCTATAAGAAATACTCTCTGTTTGTTTGTTTGTTACACAGTTTGATCAGACAGGATCCTATACTGTGATACATCCTGTTTGATATATGTAAGGTGTCAATTATGTGATTGCTGGGGTGTTAATTATTTAATGACCCCCAATAAACAGCCATATAGAGTGTCCTTTGTGGATATATTGGATTAAAGATTTTATGGTTCTCTAAAAAAGTGGGTCATGTAATACTTAGTTAATGACTTCTCCTGCTCTGTTTTGACTGCCAGCAATTTATAAATTGATTACATCTGGTTAGACTTAAATTTGGGCATGATAAAAGCCAGTCAAGTATCATTTAAACCACATTCAAACATTTATTAGTTTTGGTGAATTTTAATTTAATTTTCATAGTATTGATTTGAGGCTCCAGTAATATATTTTATTTAAGTGTTCATATGCTAAAGAGGCACAAGGTAATCTTGATTTTTTAAAGACTAAAAGCATCCCAATAGTTCTTCTACATTACTTTCATTTTTGCAAATCTTTGTTAATTAATATTTGAATTGTTTAAATCAAATTGTATTTGCCTTCTAATTGTTGATTATATTACAACAATACTATATTTAAAGCTAACAGAGGTGTCCGCAACATGCCAATTTGTCCGCGGACATATTTGACCACATGTAAGTGTCGAATATGCCCGCAACAAGCGAATATCTTCGCGGTAAATTTATGGGGAGTCACAAACAATTTTTTTATATTGATCTGTAAATGTCGAAAGGTAGATTAGAGAGGAGATTTTGCTTACTAGTTTGTTAATTAACAAAATAATAGACTTGTAGCAGAGTCGCTGACATATTCTTTTGTATGTGCACAGTTGTAAATCATTTAATTGAAAAAACTCGTCAGAATGACTTGTGTACTCTAACTACCAGTTATCAGAAGTTAGAGTATGGCAGACTGGTGAAATGAACATGCTACAAAACAAATAGAATATGGTCTCATCTCATTGGTTGATTTAAACACCTTGATGGGCTGCGGCCATCTCGATGATTAAATCAGCCAAATCGATACACATAGAAGCAATTGATGTATCATAAATAATGATTAATTAATTGGCATAAACCATTGTTAACAGTTATTTATGTTGATATAAAGAAAACAGATCTGAATAAAGATGAAGAATGTAAAACTGATAAATAATGAAAAGAATAAAATGAATGAAAAAAAAATAATGTGGAATTCTATAAAATAAAAAAAAGCAGCGCACAACATAATTCAGTGGTACCGTATATATAGGCGTTGAGCGATTTAACATGAGAGAACAGGTGAAATAGCTGAGTGGTAGATTTTTAGATCACCTGAGGTCGAGGCGAGGGCCAATTTTGACCAAACTTCACATGGATGAATGCTTATTAGATTTGTTAAAATTAGGTCATCGCAACATCCTTAAAAAGTCTTCTTCTCTAAAACCACAAGGCACAGAGCTCTCATGTATTACATGTAGCATCAGCTTATGGTCCTCTACTAAGTTTGTTCAAATGGTGACCCTGGGGTCAAATTTGGCCCCACTCCGGGGCCACAGGTTTACATAAACTTATATAAGATAAAAGTAAAT
>JAWPHD010015895.1:0-52786 GCA_037043455.1 Cyrtodaria siliqua
AATTTCAATGCTTGAATATAACTACTTGAAGAGTGCAATGTGTCTCTTTAACTATCTGCATGAATGTATTATATGATTGGTTTGTTTGTTTGTTTGTATGGTGTTTTTACATCATTTTCAACAAATGTAAGGTTATATATAACGGTCGATTTTTTGTGGTGGAACAGACCACCAACTTTTTTCTGGGTAGAACCAGTACTGTACACCTCCCGCCATCCGTTAGAATCGACACTTCCTCACTTACAAGTAAATCTCCCAGTGGGTTCGAACCCGCAGCGGTGAGAGGCGAGGTTTATTACGCAACGTCGTTAACCATTCGACCACGGAGACGCTGATGTATTATATGAACTGTATTTTTTCACTTTAGCATTGCTCATTGTATGTGTATTTAAAATGGCATCTAGCTCCAACTATATATTGCATACTTTATCTCCATTTCAGTTGCAACTGCTTCTCTCAAAATTGACAGCAAATCAAGTCGGATTCACGGTCCTGAAGTTTGTCACAATCACAAAGGAGTTAGTTCTGACGGTAAATCGACACATGTCTTACATATCCAGTTTTGCACTACCGTTAATGAACAGTCCTCAATCAACATGAGCAACACCGAGATTGATTTGTATCGCGTTAATTATTTATTATTAATTGTTGCTAAATAATATATTGTAACTTAGATCCAGAAGAATTCATAATATAAATAAAATAATTTCAGTTAACAAAACTTGCGTCGTGTTGCAGATTTAATGTATTTCATGATCAGAAAATCAAATGTGTACATACAAGTGGGGTTCAAACTGTAATACGCCCTGTTGCAACAGTGACGTTACCGTGCATGCATTTTATGCAAATGGGGCATTCAGTACAAGAACGCCAAGACAATGATACTTAAAACAAACAAATCATGTTTATCGGACGAAATAACTGCACCTTTTTTTTAGCTCCGCCCAAAAGTAAATGTTTTTCACTGAAATTGAAATGCAACCCGTTAAGTGGTTCATTTAAAGGCAATGCAATAGAAATGTAAATATTAGCATATGAAATGGTGTTTGATACTGCTAACAATGGACGTTATGTGATAAATAAATATTGTATTTAAACAGCCCCATTGGCTGATATCCAGTGGGTGTGCTTTATTTATTCTAAACATTTATTCATTTCAGATCGGCGGACTGTACCTTACCTACTTCTTCCTTCTACTACAGTTTTGATGTGCTTTTATCAACTATACGAGAAATGCAGTAAACAACCGTATGCACGCTTCAACGCGATTAAGGATGTGTATGTCAGACAAAAAGAGATGCCAATGTGTATAGATATGGTGGTTGTGCATCGTGTAACGGGTAAAATATGACATGTTCCTTGCATCATTCTCTATCAAACAATGCAAATTTCATATTTTCACCCAAACTGTTAACCCCTTGTATTGTGTGCACTTGATAGTCTATCAGAAGAACGTTTTGCAAGGTGAAAAACATGTATTATGTTAATGTCATATAAATAGTTATTGCATTTTTCTTTCATATTGTTCGTGAAGTGTCACAGTATTCGTGAAGTGTCACAGCGTTCGTGAAGCGTCACAGAGTTCGTGAAGCATTGTAGTGTTCGTGAAGTGTCACAGTGTTCGGAAGTTTCACGGTGTTCGTGAAGTGTCACAGTGTTCGTGAAGTTTCACAGTGTTCGTGAATTGTTGCATGACACATACTTCTGAATGTCAATTTTGTTTTTACCTCTTTTTAAGTAATTTAGAATTGTATATTGTTTTGATCGTGGTTGTATATTTAAATGATTTTTATTGTTTTACTTTGTACATAATACCATAATACCATTTTTACAAGTAAAGTATGTCTGATTGAAGCAGCTAGTAAGGTTTTACGTTAAACTGATAGGTAAATCCCAAAATAAAATAAAAATTCATTCGACAACATTGTCAATGGGTATAATTTAAATAATATTGCAGAATAAAAGGTATCAAGGCGATGATTTGATTATTTGGAACTTAAATTTGACAATGAGCGTAATAATATATATTGTCGATAAACTTGTGTTCTTATCATGCTTATGTTTTGGTACATGTTTAGCAATATAACCAGAAAACAGTTATCATATATTCTCATAAATCTTCGACTAAATGATCAGATTTCCGCTAAATGTTAAAAACTTACTAACCGTTAAATGTTATAAATTTTAACATTAGCGTTTAGTGAAATCCGTTAAACGCTACATGTTAAAAGTCAGAATTATATATGTAAAGCATCGAATTGTATAACAGTGCTGTTTAAATGACTCGACGATGTCGTTATGAAAGAAACCTCATTAACGCCATAATTTCAGGAACAGCTTCTTCTTCTTGCTACTGTTGCTGCTGTTGTTGTTGTTGTTGTTGTTGCTGTTGGCTTTTATACACAGATACTGAAGGTAACCGTGTTCGTGTTCGCCCTTTGGACAAGACTTTCACCTACCGAATAACAATAAGGCAGTTCGGGGAACACCTTTCGAGTTTAATTGTCCAATGTACAGCTGCCGTTAATATGGGAATAAAACGGCGATCTTTAGTGTAAGCTTATCTCTCAATTATTGAATACCTTCATATGCATGTGAATAATGACTCTAAATCCAATAATTATTGTATCGTTTATGTTCAAGTACTAGAGGCAATCTCTAAATAATTGTATGTAATTGTATGTACAATAAAACGATATACATGTCGGAAAATACTATTGTTAGTATAATGTATGTGGGGTGGGGAGGGCGTGGCTGCGTGCTAGCGTGCGTGAGGCGTGCGGCGTGCGGCGTGCGGCGTGCGTGCGTGCGTGTGAAAGTTGTTATCAAAGATAAAAATACCAGCTTTAAAGGTCAAACAACTGCAAAACTACACTAAACAATCGTTTATCCAAACTCTATCCAGGTGTTCATAAATTAATTTATATGTTCCGATTAAAAGTATAGTTTTATTCACGGATACTTAAAATACCCGAGATTGAAAACGCGTAAAATGAATTTTGAGTTGGTAACTTGTTTTTATTCGAGGTTCCAGTTTTGTTTTTTAGCTTGGCTGGATAAAGACGTTTGTTTTTTGTCTATAGAGTTCGGATTTTCAAAATATGTAGGTTATATGTATATTATGTAAATATCACATCCTCTTGAGGGTGCCAGTGGATATTATCAACCCTCAAATGGCACCCTCAAGAGGAGGTGATATTTATTTTATTATACCGAACAAATACTCCTTATACACTAATATTCTCGATAATGAAGAAATTATTGTTGTTGTTGTTGAAAAAGTCTATTTTTAGAACTGACCTTTTCAAAAAAATAGCGTGATGATATTTGCGCTATCACCCGCTATGACGCGTTGAGGGTGATAGCGCGAAATATCAGCCCGGCAGGGTGTGGGGATTTTACATGGAGTGTTTACAGCGAGGTATAATAAATATAGCCCCTTCATTGTTTATCCTATCCTAACTAAACTTACACAGTATATCAATAAGATCTTGGACGAGGTCTTGTGGTCGTGGGTTCAAATCTCACTGGTGGCATTTTTTTATTTCCCCTTTATTAGCATTATCATACCTATTGATGTTGTTCCTTTTTCTAATAAGAAACCTTGGTTCGGGGGTTCAAATCAAATTTGAGATTTATTTTTGTGGGGTGGGGATGGGGGGTGGGGGTGGAGGGGGAGGCGGGGTGGGACCTCTTTCATTGGTTCAGTAAATACATGATTTTTAACTCTACTGGCGTTGTGGGGATTGGTGATGGCCGCCGTTACTAAAAAATAGCCACAATCTTAAAAAATGTTCTTCTCCAGAATGCCAAGATAGGTTTAGACAAAAACAAATTAGAATTGATTGTTGACTTGCTAACTACTGAACTATCATGTTAATCTTTTTTTCTTTTTTGTTCATAAAATCAGAAATGGCAGTGACCCGGGGATCCAAAAAGTAAATATAAACATCGAACGGGAAACGTAGCATTCAAGAACGACAGTCAACCTCAAACACACACAGAAACAAAGAATAACTTTAAAGATGAATAAAAGGCCAAATAAGACATCACAAACACAAAAGGGTTGACAAGAGGGCTACTAAACTTGCGCCTTGGAACTGTCAATGGCAAAAACAGTCCGCTGGGGGTTTAAACCAAATTCTAGGGTGCACCAAACCTCACACAAAAGTTTGTATATGGAGGATTGTGCACGCTTTACAAAGATATACAGAGGAACTTTTGAGAAAAATATTTTTCTCCAAAATCACAAAGCATAGAGTTCTCACTTATTGCAAGTTACATCAGCTTATTGTCCTCTATCAAGATTGTTCAAATGGTGACCCTGGGTCAAATCTGGTCCCACCCCGTGGGTCACAGTTTGACATAGAGTTATATAGGAGAATCTTTAAAACATCGTCTTTTCTGAAACTACAAGAGCCAGAGGTTTAATATGTTAATGTTTTGCATTTGCCATATGCGTACGGTCCTTTATCAAGTTTGTTCAAATCTCCAATAATATAGAATACTCTGTCTATTCAATTACATTTTCATGAGTGACTTACTCATTACTCCATTATATCCAGATACATGTATGTGTTGAAAATCCTTTGGAATTGTACATGCCATGCATGCAGTGATTTTGTATATATGATGTTTGTCATACAGCTACATATATACTCATATATTAACTAGCTTTCGACATAATTTAAGCAAATACAACGAGAAAACCTATTACCGCCCGGCACCATTGGCGATAGTACGATGGCACGATGGTGCGATGGTCCACCGCGTTATCGTCATCGTACCATCGCCATCTTACTATCGAGCATCGACTTCTTAACTTGCCATCGACTTGTTAACTCTAATTGTAGCAGTCGATGTGCGATGGTACGAGGGTACCAATTTGTGGTGCAACTAACCAAATGGCGTCTGCTATTTGTCTACTTACCTGAAGGTTGAGGATTCTAGCCCCATATGCGGCAAAACAATTTAAATTCATATTACGTCAAAACATTTCAAAATAATATACAAAACTAATAACGAATTAAATTTGATTCATTGGTTCCTATACTTCTACATGTGATTACTCTGAAACAATATCACTGTGTGGCGTGATATCTGTATGGTGTAAAAAACTGACCCTGACCATGAAACTTATTGTATGCGTGTGAAGTTGGCTCTGCGTTCTGCATTCTGCGTTCGACATTCGATTCCAGTTCTGCTTTCAACATTAGGACCAAGTTCTGCGTCCGACATTCGGACCCAGTTCCGCGTTCAACATCAGGACTAAGTTCTGCGTTCGACATTCGGACCCAGTTCCGCGTTCAACATTCGAAGCCATTTCTGCGTTCAACATTCGAAGCCAGTTCTGCTTTGAACATTCGGACCCAGTTCCGTCTCTATAGATACATTGATGGTTACTAACTGTCACCTTCATGGTGTTATATAAAGTGTATTCGCTCACATATCTCTGTCCCACACCACTTAACTCAAATGGAAAACTGTTCTAAAATGTCTTTCGGACGATCATGCACCGCTCAGTACATTTAGTACTTTGATTTCTCGGACCACGTAATGATCTTTTACAGTCACGGATAATGCTTTTCTTCATTCAGTCACGTTCTTCGATGAAAACGACGAGGACCAGATATCTTATCTGTCAGTGATTTAATACTTAAAGGGGAGAATGCCTAGGATATTCGGGTTCGGATTCAAAGACATGAAGACAAATATTTAAGGGCACTTAATATAAAAGAATAATTATAACAGTTATAAAGTCAATACTTTTAGAAGTGTCTGCATAATTTCTACCGCGAGCCAAAAATAAAGGCCGATTCAGAGTTAGAAAAACTATAGCTTATTGACACCGCGGCATTTCTTGTAAGAAATGAATAAAAGTTCGGAAGCTACCAGATGTTGAGGAAATATCCCAAAACAATCCAATTCGGAATATGTTTTCCAACACTTAAAATCTTTATGACAACTTTACGTACAGTGAAAGACGTTGATGATGTATCGACTGGCCAATCAATGTGTTCGAACATGTTCGATTACTCCACCTGATGATATATCGACTGGCCAGTCAGTCATGCAATGTGTTCGGACACGTTCGATTACTCCACCTGATGATGTATCGACTGGCCAGTCAGTCATGCAATGTGTTCGGACACGTTCGATTACTCCACCTGATGATGTATCGACTGGCCAGTCAGTCATGCAATGTGTTCGGACACGTTCGATTACTCCACCTGATGATGTATCGACTGGCCAGGCAGTCATGCAATGTGTTCGGACACGTTCGATTACTCCACCTGATGATGTATCGACTGGCCAGGCAGTCATACAATGTGTTCGGACACGTTCGATTACTCCACCTGATGATGTAACGACTGTCCGGGCATTCATACGAACTGTTCGGACACGTTCGATTACTCCACCTGATGATGTATCGACTGTCCGGGCAGTCAAAAACTCCACCTGATGACGTATCGACGGAACAGGCAGTCAAACAATGTGTTAGGACACGTTCGATTACTGCACCGTTACAAGTTGTACCTCATGTTCAAATTGATAGGCATCTTGGAACTCTTTAATCTTGGATGTTCGGCTTCATACTCCGGAGTACAGACATTTGAGCGAAATGCGGTGGTTCACCAAGGTGTTGATATGGAAGGGATACAAATCGGGACATGTCTTGAATATGCTGAAGATATTGTGGACTACACTATTCGCACTTTAAATGGTCTAAACACCTTTCAAATGATGGGCATAATTGCAATTGTTACACTGTTACATCAGGCAATGTTAAATGCAACCCCGTACCCAGAGTAAGTCTCACAGCCAGTGATGTGACTGTTATTGAGAAAATACAAATTTCGAATTTTATGCCTAAGAGCAAATGCAAGCCAGCCTATACATTTATACAACTTCCTTCTAATCAGTAGATGAGACGATGAATGCTGATATACTGGGGAAGACCAGCATGGAAGACCATCATAGAATGACTTTATGCACATAGTCCAGATCAATCTCATTAAAATCAGATCCAAAATATTCGCTTATTTAGATCTGACCATATTACATACCGGGTCACCTCAGATTGACCTTTCATCTAATCAAGGTTCATGAGAAGATCAACTAAATTCAACCAATGAAATCGCGCGTTTCATTTATAATTCACATGAAATTAAAACTTATTCTATTCGAGTGAACTGAACAAACGCAAATCTACATATTCGAATAAAGATAACAGTCTTCGTGTGTTATTGCACGATACATTCAAAGAAATGCACTGAATGGTATGTTTTACATCAAGATACAAAGAAAATCACGGGCACTGTCGTGTATTTTTCCACCGAAATTATTACGACATCACATAGCGCAGTGAAGCTGTCAATACCGAACAATTTTGTAGGCTGAAATCTGATTGGCTAATCGTAAGGTCAATCTGAGGTGACCCCGTATGTAATATGGTCAAATCTAAATAGCAGAAAATAGTGGAGCGAATATTTTGGATCTGATTTTAATGAGATTGAGTCCAGATAAGCCAGCATCCTGTTAAATCGCTGACATGAAGTATAGTGATGAAAACTGGATATTTTCAACAAATAACATTAATTTGTGTCCGATCAATCTCACACATACAATAGAAAACAGAATTGACGTTTAATTAACCTTTGAGGTGGAAATCAGTCAAAATTCAGCAGCTAGTGCAGCTTAACAGTTTAATAAAAAATATTGTGCTAAGACTAGAGGAACCATTTGAAGCAATGGTAATCTGATGGGAGGCTCAGGGCTACAAGACCTATGGGAATGCAGATTCGGCAGAAGCTCGAATTCTAAACGAAAATGCCATCTCACGAGCCATTAGATTAATGCAGTTTTAAATGCCGATCAGAAACATCTGATGACATACTATTTCAAAATAATGAAAGGAATTACCTCCCTCTGATGTGCAATCAACCCGAGTGCAATATCAATAGTATTACACAGTTCTTTACACTAATAAACATTCAAATACAAATATTCACTGCTACTGCTTTCCATGCAACACTTTATTTCCAACAAATCTTTCATGTGCGAAACAGTTAAACCCATTCATTCCTTTCCAAATCTTTCGTCATTCAGTGCTTTCAGTAGTTTGATTATTAATTACAGGATTGCGGTAAAGCTTATGCATATTATACAAATTACGATACAATTTCGGGAAAACTGGAGACATTTTTTTTAAAGCAAACCGCTTGCCGTATGTGTTCGCTCCCTGTTTGAGGCAGGTATAAAAAATATCCTTTCATTTCATTTATTTATTAAAGGAAATAAATCCGTAATATAAACTATGTTGTTGTTTTTTGTAATATATACAAAGTGGGTGGGATATTTTTACATAAAAGGATAAAACACGCATAAACAACAAATACAATTTTAGTAAAACTGTCCTCAATCGTCCTCAATCGTCTCTCATTATCTCGAAATCGAAATTTGCATATATTGGTCTCTGTTAACTACACGTAAATGCATTGACCGTAGATTACGCTTTGTCATTTATAGACAGCTAATACAATTTCTTCATTAACTGCCTACAGTAGTGTCTGTTCAGGGTCCACACAGCAGTGTCTGGAAACTGTTTACAACTGAAAACTTTTAGTGACTGAATATTTGATGCCAATATGGATTCAAACGCGAGTCCCAGAACATTCGTCTGTCTACATCTTCTCACCGCTGCGGGTTCGAATCCCACTGGGAGCTCTACTTGTAAGTGAGGAAGTCTCTGGTTCTACTATACAGTACTGGTTCTACCCAGGAAAAGTGGTTGGTCTGCCTCCACCACAAAATATCGACCGTCATATAATTATAACTTTACATGTGTTGAAAATGACGTAAAACACCATACAAACAAACAAACAAACAAACAAACTGTCTACATCTATGATTAAAATAAAAGTGAGCATACGTAAGTACTAACAACTTATACGTTATCTTTACTGTATTGTACGACTTGTAATAACAATTACATACACAAATGAATGTGTTTTGCAGATGGAGGCTCAGTTAGTATGACTCATTCAGTTCACTTATCTATTCAAATAAGAAATGAGGCACACTTTACTGCAGGCGACTGTGCCGTTTTCTTGATATGACAACAGGATAGGAGCGAGTGAGGGTTGCTGCACCATGGAATCTGGTTTAAACTCCTAGAGGTCGCTCCAAAGCGGTAAATCTGTTTAAATCAACTCAAAATATTATGTTTATAGTGTCGCATACCTTTCTTCTGTGTATCCATGTAATTGAGATTAGTATTCTTTTGAGATATATAACAGCTATATACTCAGCAAAAATAGAAACGTCCCTCTTTTAAGCTGTGATTTGCATAGGGTTGATTTTGTTACACTTTGTACAAAAATCTAGATATAATTTTATCATGTTATACTTATCACTCAGTCATTCTGATCAATATTAATAATCATCAAAAACCAAAGTTTGTCTGTTGCTGCTAAAACATGTTTTATTCAAATTGCGAAATCACTATATTTTTATTATAAAGGGAGGTAATCTGAAAAAAATCGTTCTTGAAAGCTGTATGGCGCAAAAATGAGTGAAAAGATCAGCGTCTTTTCTCTGTTTTTGTGGTGATGATGTCATTCTCTGTTTAGTTCAATATAACAAAACTGTGTTAACTCAAAGTTTTAATCACAAGACCCGGAAATGCTGTTTAACCCAAATCAAGGGGAATAAGTTTGCCCACAAGTTTGATTCAAAGAAAATTGTTTTCATGACAGTGCTGGCCTTTAACAAAGGTATTGGCATATAAGATTAAAAAAAATATAATTTCACTGTGTCTAAATATATGGATAAAGTTGGAGACGTTTCTATTTTTGCTCAGTATATTTGTTTTTAAGGCCTTTGAGAGAACGCTAAATTAGTTACATAATACTAATAAGTGTCCAACACACATTTGTAGCCGTCTTTTTTTTTAATCGGCTTATAAATTAGCGTAAACTGTGCGGCTGGCGGGCGGCGGGCCGGCGTCAACATTTTCTTTTTGTTATATCTCAGCATAACCATGTCCAGTCTTCACCAAACTTTAACAGCACCTTTTTCTCATGAAGCAATGACCTTACCCAGAAAAGTAGGTCATTGTTACCTACTCTCTCCAAGTTTCGTTTCCGTTCAATACTTTAGTTAGGAATTAGGTACTGGCATGAATCTTTATGTATAGGTATCTTATATTAGAGAAAGCTTGGGGTTGCATTTGGGGTCACGGGAGTTAAGGTCAAGGTCACTGTTATTAAAAATAGAAAAATAGCTTAAATTAGGAATGAGATATTTGCATGATACTTTCTGGATAGGTACCTATATAAAAAGCAAGCTTGTGGTTGCATTAAGGGGTCACTGGGTCAATGTCAATTTTTTTACTAAAAATAGGAAAACGGTTTCCGTTCAATAACTTCAGTTAGGAATGAGATATTTGCATGAAACGTTCTGGATAGATAGCTTATATAAAAGGCAAGCTTGTGATTGCATTTAATGGCACTGATATAAGGTCAAGGTCACTGTTACTAAAATAGAAAAATGGTTTCCGATCAATAAATTCAGTTAGGAATGAGATATTGGCATGAAACGTTATGGTTAGGTAGGTTATATGAAAAGGAAGCTTGGGGTTGCATTTGGGGTCACTGGGGTCAAGGTCACTGTTACTAGAAAAATAGATGAACAAAACGGTTTCAGAATAATTTCAGAATTAACCCCCTTGAAAATTTTGATAATTAGGCACGTTTCTTTACTTAGAAGTTGCCTTAAGTTTAATCCAGTTTGTCAGTAACTTAAAAAAGTTGTATCACAAATATTGTATGTTCAATATAAACTAAAATCTGCTGTGAACATATTGCATACACTATTCAAATGACTTGTCTTTCACATTGTGGAAAACCCGGCTTTAACGCCAACAGGCGTTTCTCTTGTTATTATTAAAATACATAAAACATACTCTTAAATATTTTTACCAGTTATTTAAAAAAATAAATTGTTGTTGTTGATTTCAAATGTTATGTGTATTATTGTTTCGGTTATAAGATGGAATAAAGTTCTGCTTGTCACCTTCTGCTGCATATATAGTATGCGGTGAAAACTATATTAAAACCATACAATATAAAGAATAATAACAATAACATAAATCATGCAATACTTTATTCCATCGATTTGTTATGTTCTCTGCGCTTAACAACATGTATATTGTGTTGCTAGTGAAATATACTCTGTAAAAAAAAATTTGGACCATGGCAGTGTTCGAACCCGTACAATGATCGCTAAACCATGACATTCAACCATAACCATTATTATCTCAGTTGATAATTCACAATAGATCAACAATCAACAATAATTATCGTTTACAATGAAAGTTTGCTAAAAAATAATAATCTTTTTATTGGTTACTGGAATGTGTCCGTAACTGTTACTTTGTATGGACTTTGCAACATTTTTTACAGACCCTTTGTGTGTTCGCGATATTTTTTAAAAATCAAATCTTGTTTGGAATTTAATGTTTCTGGTACCAAATTAACCGGATAGGGTAGACCTTGGTAACTAAACAAAGATACTTAAATTCTGCCAACTAGTTTTATTTTTCTATGACTTTATATACCCTGGTCCAAAACTTTTTTTACCGAGTATAGTACTTTTGTATTAAGTACACATAACTATTAGCCAACTTTATTGATGCTGCCTTGTTGGTTAGAGATTAGATCATGGCGGGAATTTCTTTATTTACACTGTCCTGTTTTAATGGGATGACAGTAGGGTAAGTGTGAGGTTTCGTGCACCCTAGAACCGGTTTAAACCCCAATGGCTTCCTTTGCCACTGATCGTTCCAAGGCGGTAGTCCTATTGTCAACCCTTTTGTGTTTGTGATGTCGTTTGCATTTATTATTGCATTTGCCTTCTTGTTTGTCTGTTTGCGTGTTTGTTTCTGTGTTTTGTGGTTGACTGTCCTCCTTGAATGCTGCTTTCCCTTTCCGATATTTTTACTTCTTTATCTTATTTTGGATTTTAACTAAAATTGCTATGAAGCCTTATATCAAACAGACATCACTTCCTTACGATCAATGTGGAACTTTGCCTTTTTTAAATAGAGTTATGGCCCCTGATTATCTACGAAAATACATTTTTTTGTGAATGTATGTTAATTAATCAAGTTTTGTTGAAAATTAAACAACATTTTGAGTGGAAATTTTATATACAAATAGGATACCAGTAAATGTTAATAACGTTTATGATACATCAAATTGTTTTGCCATTTTGGAATAGAAGTATGGCCCTTAATTTACTTAGAAATATGATTATTGCAACAACTATCTTTAATTGTATAGGGTTTAAACCATATCGTTTAGTGTGAAGTCTTAACAACATTAACATTCTGGCGGGTATTTAGAATCCGTTGGTTGCTTTTAGATTTCTTAATACAGTTATGGATCTTTAATTTACCTTGAAAATAGAATAGTAGTTACTGCAAAATGTTCGTTTGTCAAATTGTAAATTTTCAAATTGGTTCACTATTTTTGTCACAGTCAGATGATTGTATTTTTCTGAGACCCAATATATTAAATAGTGTAATAGAGTCATGTTTACAGTTTAAAACTATAATTATCACTAAATTTGATCCATATCCTATTTCGAGTCAGAAACAAATTATGGTATAAAAGTCGAGAAGGAAATATAACATTCACAGAACACAGTCAGTCAACCAAAAACACGTATTTGAAACAAACACCAATCACAAGGATAGAAAAAAGCAAAGTATGCGAAATGGCAAACTCAAACGGTTGGAAATATGGGTACCTCCTTGGAACGGTTAGTGACAATATGGGTACCTCCTTGGAATGGTCAGTGACATAAAGGCCGCTTGGGTTGAAACCAGGTTCTAGACTGCACCAAACCTCACTTTACCCTAGTTTCATTCCAATAAAATGCGACCAGCCAGGTTATATCCCCTTACAAACTAGACAGTATTAATAGCAATTAACAGGCGATATAAGTATAACACAAAATAATCATGCATATATGAATATAAAATGCATAGAAAGCCACAAAGCAAATACTTGTCAGAAGCAAGGACAACAAAAGAATGATGACGTTAAGACAAATTAAAGTAAAAAATTAGGCGTTACCATCCCTTGCCCTATTTAGATAGAAGCACATGCATTCATTACGATATATAGTATATAAGGATAGAGATAGAGAGACGAAGAAGGCCCTTTACTATATACATATACTATAACTATATTTTCTCTTGCCTTCTATACTAGATATCGTGATAAATGCTTGCGAGTAGAAGTCATATAGAGTTCACAATCTGTCGGGTCATCGCAACATTAGTTGTAAAGCATTGTGGCGAACTGTAAATAGGTCAACAACTAAACATGCAGTGCGTTGCAGAATGATAGGGTCATAACCTATTTTGTTATGTTTTTTAACAAGTTTAATACAGATTATATGAATGTGATAATGACCAATGATCTTAAAAAGTCTGTACATATAGTCACCATAGAATTCACGTTGTGACAGACCTTGTAGCAGAATACTTAATAGTAAATCAGGGTTATGATAATAAACCTTTCCAAAGGTTTGTCCGGATATAAAACTCAGTAAAGCACTATTAAAGCTGGAGTAGATGAATAGTAAAACAAACTTCCAACTATGTACTGGATTTCTAATTTACAAAAACAGCCTAATAAAGCATACTTCATTACTATTTCTAGTATCTGCACCACTACAAACATCTACAAAGGTATAACGTCCTGTCTTACTGCCGTTGTAGATCACGTAACACAATATTGTGCCAAACTTATGACAACTCTTGGATTAATATATTTTGGTCGTTATTACTTTCTTGAAAAAGAATTCAATAAGCGTCACATAAACCTTTTTAAAGACAAGCGTATTGCTCTTATTCAATATTTCTTTTAGTGAATAAACAGTAATGTTTGCTCAGCATTATACTGCGGTAGAATACAATGTATTCTTTGGCATATCACTCCGCCGTTAATACAATCAAAATGGACTCCACTATTGCGTTTCCAATAGGGTTACAGTATAGCGTTTGTTCTTACCATCACTTTCTAAAATTTCATAGCTCTAAACAGCCTACCTAAAATTAAAATACTAACCTAAATTCATAAAAAAGTGTCCAAAGTAAGCGGAGTAGCATTAGTGGTGTCAGGTCGCGGAGTTGATATTGATATTTTAGCTACGGTCATGTGACAAATTATGACGTAACATACAATGAGGATAATAATTGTTTACACGCTCATATAATTACGATAACAATTGTTTACAGGCTCATATAATGAGGATAACAATTGTTTACACGCTCATATAATGAGGATAACAATTGTTTACACGCTCATATAAGTACGATAACAATTGTTTGCACGATGATTTAATTAGGATAACAATTGTTTACACGATGATATGATTAAGATAACAATTGTTTACACGCTCATATAATTACGATATAATTGGTTTACACGCTCATATAATTACGATGACAATTGTTTACACGCTCATATAATTACGATAACCATTATTTACACGCTCATATAATTACGATAACAATTGTTTACACGATGATGAATTGTTTACACGCTCATATAATTATGATAACAATTGTTTACACGATCATATAATTAGGGTAACAATTGTTTACACGCTCATATAATTACGATAACAATTGTTTGCACGATGATAAAATGAGGATAACAATTGTTTACACGCTCATATAATTACGATAACAAATGTTTACACGATGATATAATTTGGATAACAATTGTTTACACGCTCATATAATTACGATAACAATTGTTTACACGATGATATAATTTGGATAACAATTGTTTACACGCTCATATAATTACGATAACAAATGTTTACACGATGATATAATTTGGATAACAATTGTTTACACGCTCATATAATTACGATAACAATTGTTTACACGATGATGAATTGTTTACACGCTCATATAGTTATGATAACAATTGTTTACACGATGATATAATTAGGATAACAATTGTTTACACGGTCATATAATGAGGATAACAATTATTTACACGCTCATATAATTACGATAGCAATTGTATAAACGATGATATAATTAGTCTAACAATTGTTTACACGCTCATATAATTACGGTAACAATTGTTTACACAATGATATAATGAGGATAACAATTGTTTACACGCTCATATAATTACGAAAACAATTGTTTACACGGTGAAATAATGAGGATAACAATTGTTTAAACGCTCATATAATTACGATAACAATTGTTTACACGATGATATAATTAGGATTACAATTATTTACACGCTCAAATAATTACGATAACAATTATTTACACGCTCAAACAATGAGGATAACAATTGTTTACACGATGATACAATTTGCTTAGCCTTTACTTGTAGTGAAGCGCAGGACCCTGTTTTATTAAAAGTCTTACGATATGTCTCAAATTTTAAAATCGTTCGCTTTTTTCTCCTAAGCATTCAATGTTGACGAGTATGTGTGAACGCAGTGCAAAAATATCACATGTATAAGAAAATGACATGAAATCACGTTTATTTGAAAAGTGTAATTTATAGTGAAGCATTTAAGAAACTGTAAGTTGTTTCATAAAACGGGGCCCATGCCTACATTTCTAAGAAAACGGAGCATCTCTCATCTCTCTGTGAAGCGGGAGGGATATCAGTAGTCACGATTAACTCGTGCTTCCCTAAATTATATTTTAAGTAGCATGCACTGCGGACTGGCGAAAGAGTGAACGTGTCCAAAACAGAACCGCAAAGTATAAACCTGAATAACTTCGTATGTTGACCACAAAGCAGATCTGTCTACCATCGATGACAAAAGACAGCTATCCATGTTTTGTATGAGAAGATGAGAACACACTTCGTCCTATGAAAACTCGCAAACCGACATCCATTAACATTTAGGCACAAATGCACAACTAATTGCTGCATGTTGCAATTGCCAATCCCTCAGGCACGGTCGTTGATTCACAAACGAGTTTAAATTGCATGTGAATGCTTCTAACCGGCATTTGAAGTATCGTGAAGACAATATATAATGTATGATTCCAAATATCGGCATATAGGCTAGACATTCGCTGAGCCAAGAAAACAGAACAATCTTGTTACCTATAAATTATAGGTAATGAGTTGTAGTTATTGAGCTATTGTAGTTAAACGTAATATATGCAAATTGATTTACTTTTACAATTACTCATCAGTATGCCATTATCTCTGGGATGCTCGTAGTCATATCTCAGACAGAGTTTTGGATGTGGCAATAAATCGCGCGCTACTTCGAAAGTGTTGCTTACTTCTCTAGCTAGTGTTCCTTTTATTTCTTAAAACAGTCTCCGGGAAATTCCATTTCTAGCTCTCCTGAGCATAGGTCAATGTCATATGAGTCTACGCAATACGATATTGTCCTTAGTTCTAGAGTGTAATTATACAGTTCTTTATGCTTTATTCGAAGAAGTAATAGAATAGAATACTTTTATTTTCCAATTTTGGACCATTTCTGGCATAACAATCACAATATAATAGCAGCACATGTGAACAATGCATATAAAGAAACAAAAGCTTCATTTTGATTTTAGTATGTGCTGGAAAATGACGTTAAACACCAAACAAACAAACAATATACATAATTACACACAACAATATGTTCCAAGGACCAGACACACGTGTATTTAACCCAACAATTTTAAGACAATCTGTTGAAATGACCATTTAGTTCCTTGAAACACAATTAACAGGAGATTTATAAGTAAATAAGGAGAGTGTCTAAAATGTAGCCATTATAAACTATCCACTACCCTCTACTGCGTCTTTTTGCACTAATGGAAGGGAGATAACTCAATAATTATACAATGCATATTTTGGTGATGGATTGTGTCTCTTACATGTATATAGATTGATGATCAATGATATTTAATTACACGTGCTTAATGCATTTTCATAAGCGTTTGTTTCGTCACTGCACGTCTGTTAGCATGACAGTAGGCTCTAAAAACGAGGGAAATGGTAAGCAATATATCATCCGATATCACTATCCTTATTCCAGTTAGATTTTAGTGCATTTTCCTTCGGTACACTCGCATTATCATCATCAATTATAATTACATAATTATTATAGATGTCTTTTTCGTAACAATACATAACTATAAATAATTAATATCGATATTTGCTTTCATTATTGTTTGTTGTCTTTTTTCTCAAATTACGAATATGGAACCTTTTAAATATATATTAGATGTCTTTTTCGATTAAAATTAATAACAATAAATAATCAATATGAATATTCGCTTTTGCGAATAAGGAATAGGTAACCAGTCCTTATTTTCTTTCGAATATGAAATAGGGAACCATTGTTTAATATTCCGTTTTTCAAGAATAAGAAAAGGGAACTGTGTAATTACATTCATGATATCTTTCAATTTGAAAAATAATATTCTAAATTTTACAACTGTATTCCATTTTTGTATCCGCATTATACAAATAAAAACAATATTTTATGGCAATGCATTGTAAAACAAAACATCTGTTTACATAATGGAGTTTTCACTACAGCTAACATTTTTGTCTATAAATTAGTAATTAGTGTACACAACACATTTTATTATTAAAATACATGAAACTTACTCTTTAATATCAAGACCAGTTAACTTAAGGTTGTTTTTGTTTTGCTCTGTTTTTTACAAAGATTTCAAATGTTATTAAAGTGTATTTGATGTCTTCTCCGCATATATTATGCGATTAAAAACTGTTTAAAATGTATTAATAATAACAATAGCATACATGATTGAAAATATTTCTTGAATTGTTACTTTCAAAAGCTTTATAATTATATGTCGTGTTGAGGTTGAAACTCTAGTATTTTTGCATAAGTACACATAACTATTGCATGTACCTTCTGTCAACCTTGTATATATGTTTTGTATCCTCGTGGGTCTTATGACATTTTGGAGTTTGCTGAATAAAAGATATATTTTATAAAAATTTCGACACATGCAATATGCTCGTCATTGTAACAGTCATTATTCACCGGTCGGGATCTGGAGAATTATATTTGTGTTTGATAAGTGCATTGGAAGGAGAAGTAAATAATGGGGAATAATTTTTATTTTCCTTCTTTACTAATTTGAGTAAATGACCTGATATGACAATTACATATTGATTCTAATCTAAATGCTCATTTAAAACTATAAACACTGAAAAGTGGATACCTTGGAAGCAGCAAACACAAACAAGAGATAAAAGTAGCAGATTCGGTTTTATTGAGAGGAAATGTATATTGCAACACCTCTCACGCCTCCTAGCACCGGCGTAAGCAATATTCCACTTTAAAGCCACAAAAGCTGGGTTTGATGTTCCCAAAGGACAAGTAAGTAATAACACTACTGATCTGTAGTCGGGGCAACCTTTTCGGTCGCCGCACAGCACTAAACAAACGTTAGTGTCAATGTCAATAAATACTGGAAAGTGGATACCTCGGAAGCAACAAACACAAACAATAGATAAAGTAGCAGACTGTTCATGAGAGGTAATGTATATTGCAACACCTCTCACGCCTCCTAACACCGGCGTAAGCAATATTTCACTTTAAAGCCACAACAACTGGGCTTGATTTTCCAAAAGAACCAGTAAGTAACAACACTACTGATGTGTAGTCGGGGCAACATTTACGGTCGCCACACAGCACTAAACAAACGCTAGTGTGAATGTCAATAAATACTGAAAAGGGGGTCCCTTGGAAGCAACAAACACAAACAGGAGATAAAAGTAGCAGACTCGGTTTTATTGAGTCTGTTCATGAGAGGTAATGTGAAGTGCAACACCACTAAGGCCTCCTAGCACCGGTTTGAGCGATATTCTACTTCAAATACTGGGATTAATGATCCCAAAGGACAAATATAAGTTGATTTAACGAATTATGTACTATTTCGGAAAACAGCTGTGTTGGATTGTCAATTGTTTGCCAAAACTACGATATCTCCCAAATGATTGTCTATAGTACGACGCCTTATTACAGCAAACTTGGTAAATTGATAACTAGGGAACCAGCTACTGCTTTTATTTTAGAACACATTTGTAATCGTGCACATTCTATTGGAGTATATTTTTAGAATACACTCTGCAGTATAGACATGTATACAATTACTATAGCTATAATATGGTGTGCTAAATTTCGTCCTCAAGGACATACTCTTGTATCGCTACTCGGTTTACTGTATTGACTTACATTCATGTGAGGTTAAGAGTTTTTAAAGTGTTTATTTTATGATCATTATAGATATTAAGCATTATAGCATTGCGATATACTAGTGGTATAACATAACGTTAATGACGCCATGGACGTCACGTTAATATACGTTTTCTGACGTAGTGTGACGTTAGTTTATAGAATATAACATTTGTTCTCTTTCATTACACGTTAGCAAAAATGATATAATGCTCGGCAAGAGCCTCGCATTATAATATATCATTTTGCCAACTCGTTTAATAAATTCAATAATGGATGTAAGATCCTCTATATATACCTTACATATTTTGAGAATATTTAACTCTATATTAACCTGACAGAATAAACCCCGAAACTGGAGTACTCATAATTCATTTTACGCATATGTAATCACGAGTATTTTAAGAACCCTTGAATGAATCTATACTTTTAAATGGCAAATATCCCTCATTATGTGACCTGGACACCTGGATAGTTTTGGTAAACGGTTTTGTAGTGTACTTTTGCCGTTATTGGCGAGTTAGTTTCTTTAATACCATGATCTTTGTAATTATGTCACTATCTTTCTGCCGCACGCTCTACTACAGCGTGCGAACGCTCTGGCTACAGTGTGCGAGCGTGCGACGCTGTAGCAAGAGCGTTCGCACGCTGTAGTAGAGCGTGCGAACGCTGTAAACTTCTTTTTCTGCATGTCACCTGCGGGGCTCCGTAGTTTTGCTTAGGTTGCAAGAGGAATTAAAGAAATACTTGGTCCGATTTAGTAAAAAACAGCCATGTAACTATCTGATAATTAGACAACATTTCAGTTATTTTATCACATAACATGGCTTCTGGAAGTGTAATAAAGGACTTAGTTCTAGTAATACACTAAATGAGGACCGAATCAGTGTGTTTGTGTACAGTAAAACATGTATTTCCAAATGTTTGCATGGTATATCATATGATACGTTCAGACACCTTAAATATGTATCCTTATTTGAAATCTTACTTAAGTTTATAAAATACATGTCAGTAACGTTAAATATAGTTTAAGGTGTCGCATTATTTTTAGTGCGAACGCGATACAGCCGCGTAACTTAGCTGACGTCATGATCGTTAATATCTCTTACAAATTGCCACCGTATACAATCTTACATTCATGCCTGTGTATTATTGACTTTAATAAACTCGTTGGATAAACAATAGGATACTCGGCAGAGCCTCGTATCCTATCACTGTATCCAACTCGTTTATTAAAATCAAATAATACACAGTCACTCATGTAAAATCCTCTATGTTCTGAACACGCTTACTTTTTACATTATATGTATGGCCTGTATCTGTATGAATGATATATAAAACCTTAACAACCCTTTATTTACTACTATTATAAATAATAAATACCCTAAATAACTTCAACTTAACTTCAACTTAGCAAGTTAATAGTTATCATAATTAGGCTGCTTTTCTCAATATGCATTCTCAGTTGAAAATGGATTTTGTTTGTTTGTTTGTATTGTGTTTTACGTCATTTTCAACACATGCAAGGTTATATATGACGATCGATTTTCTGTGGTGGGAGCAGACCACCCACATTTCCTGGGTAAAACCAGTGCTGTACACCTCCCGCCATCCGTAAAAGTTAAAAATGGAGAAATAATAAGCAAAATTTATGAAAAGAGGGATAAGGTTAATTTCGACATCATTAATTATCTATACTTATATGGAGTAGTTACCAGAGTATACGGCGTATATGTTTCTCAACTAATTTGTTTTTCTAGAGTTTGTAGTCGAGTTGAGGACTTAAATATTCGTAAACATAAACTTCGAAAAACCTTTGCAAAATGTTATTATCTTAACCCTGATCTGATTTTAAATATAAAAGTTATAGTTGAACTCTTCTGAGACAAGGGCTATCTCAACCTAACTTCTATGGTGACACTTCTATAAGACACTTGGTCATGAACATGTCCATAAGTCTGTATTAAACACGTTTAAAAGTGTATCAAAAGAGGTTATGACCGTATTATTTTGCAACACACTGCATGTTAAGTGGTTGGCCCATTTACAGTTCCCCACTATGCTTTCCGCTTTGATTGTGCGATGACGTAACAAAGTGTAGACCCTTTGATGACGTCTATCTAAATCGTGAGAGGACAGTAACGTTTGATGTTTGTCTCCATTCTTGTTTTGTCTTACCATTAATGGTTCAGAACTAGAATTAACATGATTTGCAGAAAATTTATCAGCGTCTTAATTTTGGTAACAACCCATCAAAGTACATTGTTTCACGTCCAACGATGTCCCGAAACACTCCATAGTTTGCGGTTTTTCATCCACGGTTGTGAGTAGAACGATAGTATTGGCATATACGTCATATCCCTGTTGTCTTGTGTATTTCTTCTCACTGAAAACCACCTTCAACAAAAAAAAGCTCTATTCCAACAATCAGTATCTTGAGTTGACAAGATACTACTAACCGTATTTAATGCCTTTCTGATCCTAATCCCTAAGGATTAACCACCTTCTTGTTGAAATGTAAGTTTTCGCAATACGTTATTGTGTGAGGCATTCCAAACTTGGCGAAGTTAGTATCTGTAATGATATTGTGGTGCCCATCCTTTATCAATTCAATTCAATTCAATTCAATGTATACACATATCTTCTAAAGAAATGTTTGTTATATTCGTGATATAATTTACAACTGTGTTGTTTCTTCTTTTAAGAATAGAGGTCACTATAAGTCTTGCCTTGGTGTTAATATTTTAAATAGCATTGACTGTGTCTCGAGTCCATCAGTAAAATCTTCACATAAGTCAATATCAGACACGTTTGTTCCGACGTACAGAATAAAGACACGTGTGTATTTTAAATAATCAGGATCTGTTTCCGCCATTGTTATAACCGTGTTTTCAATGGATCTTATTCCTTCTTCATACTGACTCCTGATTTTACTTTCAGTTTCAGATATAAAATCCTTGTCATTAAAGATGAATGGCCACCCTTTTTATAGCATTATCAATTAACACATTTAACTCTTAAACATCATAACAACATTTCTTGATAGTCTCGGAGAGAAACATTATATTGAAAACCGCTACCAAGTTGTATGTAAAAATAAATATTATTTGCATGACGTAGATACTACTTTTACTACTGCGTGACAGCACGGGAAATGAGGCAAATCTGAATTGTATAGCTGCACAACTTTTGCCAGATAATTGATAAATACATTTGCCTGTGGATTAATTTACAACGTTTTCTACATCATCAAATACAATCTTATTCTCGCTTTTGACAGATATTGCAATGTGTGAATTGTAAATATCTATTGTTGAGTATCGATTTCGATTTCAATAAACATAAACATGATCATGAAACAAAACATGGCCGGAGCACTTTAAGTCACCTGCTACGAACGCTATGCAAGTACGTGTATCAATATTAGAAGCGCCTTTGTTTCTCGCATTGATCATATTAGACCGATTTAAGAGGATATAGCCTGGCGAAGGTTTCTTTATTTACGATGTCCCGTTAAAGTGGGGTGGCAATATGGTAAGAGTGAGGTTTGTTGCACCCTAGAACCTGGTTTGAACCTCCTGTGGCCTTTAGTCACTGACTATTCCAAGGCGGTACCCCTTACGTCACCATTGTACGAGGGCTGTTCAAATAATACATGGACTTTTTCGATATCGCACTCATTTATTGACGTAAACTTTTAAGATGCATACATGTTATAATCCAACTCATAAGAAATCAAATGATTTAAACAAACAATCGATACCATGTCTAGTTACGTTGCAATGAATGATATAATAGGACGAGAAACCCATCTACGGAGCAGTCCAAAATGTGACGTCTTTATGTCATAACTGAATTTCAGGAATGGCTAAATAAAAGGAAACTCGTCGGCAAAAATACACAAAACTAATGTGGCACTGTCACTGCTATTCCAAAAATTGTGTAAATTTTAAACAAGGAGAACTATGATAAATAAAAATAAGTAGACGAACACTTCCTTGCGTGTGTATACCCTTGTAATTGTTACTTGTCTTAATTGCATAATTTTGGTTGAAATTGCTCTGATGTGCTGCATTTCTTGCTATATGTTTTTGTTTTACCTACTTCCATATTATATCTGTATTTAATTGTATAACCCATTCATAGTACTGTATTACATCAGCCACACATATTTCGATTACAAGACTTTAAATGTGACATTTCACGTAGATAACCACGAGATAAGCCTTAAATACTGCGTGGATCAATCTATAGCGTAAACTATCGTCTAATGTCTAGATGTGCAATTTGGTCATAATGTATTCTGATGTTACTATAGTTGACTAAAATAACGTTATGTGTTAATTGTTTGGTGATAAAATGGCTTTGTATTCAACCGTTCTTTCTTCAGATAATAGATTAAGTGCTGATTTTATGTTTTAAATAATAGAACTTTGCTTGAATTTGATATATGTTTAATGTTAGTTAAAATAGTAAAATATGGAAAGTATGAACATTTCAAATGCGTCACTGAGTAACGTTACTATGACGACCGTTGGTCCTTCCACTCTTAAAACAGTTGCTGACGTTACCTTGACAACTACGCTTGTTATTATAATGCTTGGGATGGGATGTACAATTGAATTCGAAAAACTGCTTCAGCATCTTCGTCGACCAATCGGAGCAGCAATTGGAATGATAGCGCAATTTATCGTTCTGCCATTGGTCACATTCGGGTTTGCGCACGCCCTCCGTCTTGAGTCCACGGCTGCGATTGGTATGCTAGTGATGGGGTGTTGCCCTGGAGGCTCCACGTCGAATATATTTTCTTACTGGGCAGATGGAGATGTTCCACTCAGGTATGATATTTTTTATAAATGTTTGGTTTGACCACATTTGATTAATATTCTTACCTCAATGCGCACAATGTCTAATGTACCGATATGGTAAAGGGACATTGTAAAGGGACGGTGTAGGTTTATTTGTTCTACATCACTTACATACACAGATTTACTTGCATATCATTATGAAATTAATAAAAGCAAATTAGTTATGCCTATTAATCTCGTTCCTGTTTTGTTAACATTCCATTTTTAGGCTCCTTCGTCGACTATGTTCTTAAAACTCGTTCGTTTTGAATCAGTTTGCTACATTTGTTTCATACAAGCAATATCCTTCTGTATCGAGTATTTGCACCGTATGTATGCACCGTGTGTAATCGTACACCGGATATTGCTACCACTGAAACGGTGAAAATATACAAAATCAGGAAGATAAACGTACATGAGCATGAGCAGCAGAAAATCGATTTTTTAAGGAATACACAGATACAATACGTGAGAAAATCTTACTATACCTTTTCAGCTGTAGCAATGACGTGTGTTCATTGACGTTTATCTTCCTGATTTTGTATGTTTTCACCGATTCAGTGGTAGCAATATCCGTTGTACGATTACACACGGTAATTAGTCGATTGGAATATTCTGTCGGTAATGTTCGGTCGACTTGCTGCTACGAATGTTACGATTTTAACATTAAAAATCAAATTCGTGTTAAACATATCTGAAAGTATGTTTAAATAAAATAGCCATCTCACCAACAACAGCCAAATTTTACAATATATGTAAACAGTTTCTAAACCTACTGACGACGAGGTATATACAATTTACATATTTGGAGAATCCAAACTATATAGACGCATTGTAAACGGCTTTAACCAGCCAGACCAAACACCAACACGGGGGCGTCGAATTAAGAGTTGCCAACTCATAATCATTTTACGCATATTCAGTCACAGGTATTCTAAGAACTCGTTAATAGACCTATAGCTTTATTATTGTTCGGCACATATTATACAATTATGGACTTTTCAGCTGTTATACATGATGTGATATGCACCAAAAAAATCATTATTGACCGAGGCGATAGCCGAGGTCAATAATGATTTTTTGGTGCATATCAACATCATGTATAACAGCTGAAAAGTCCATAACTGTTTTATTATATAACCCTCAATTTACAATTATATAAAACAGGTCAATATCAAAAAAACAATTATATAAAACAGGTCAATATCAAAAAAACAGGTCAATATCAAAAAAACAGGTCAATATCGCTAGATATTTTTTCTAAAAAATTACTTTTTAGCCAATGAAAACGCGTCTATTTATAGGTTATATAATAAATATTATTATATGACCGGAACACCTGGATAGAGTTTTGATAAACGGTTTTGTAATGTAATTTTGTCATTATTTGGCGGGATAGCTACTTTAAATGACATGTAGTATTTTCCTTGTAATACGTTTATTAATTGGCGCGCTTTTGTGACCAGCAATTGTAAATAGACATAGGATCTTACATGAGTTCTCATTCATTATTGAATTCATTAAACGAGTTGACAAAATGCTATAATGCGAGGCACTTGCCGAGCATTATATCATTTTTGCTAACAGGTTAATAAATTCAATAATGAATGAGAACGAATATAAGATTCTATTTATCACATAACTCACATATCGACTTTTATTGCATTTTGCCTGTCGCTTTAACACGCGAACCCGACAGAAACCATGGGAATTGGATCAATTTGTTTTGACAGCTCATACTAGGTTTATTTGCATACTTATATAACTAGTGGTATATCGAAAATATAGAATGGTGTTATTCCACTCCCACACCGTAAGTTATGTGATAAAAGTGTGTACGACAGTAATGAAAATAATGCAAACATGCAATATCATAACTGACAGATATTGTGTCAGAAAGTATTGAAAACGCCTTCATGAATGTTCATTATCATGATGAGGTTTATAAAATGGTTTGACCAACGATCAGTGTTGTGTATTACACATGTATTTTGTGAATATCATTTCCATAATTCATGATATACTCAGTACATTTAAAAACGCATTACTTTTAGTCCGTTGTTTTTTTGTTCAAATCAATATTGTATTTTATGTTGTGCACCAGTCTCTTTGTCCCAAAGTTTAACATATGGCGATAAACAGTTGCATAAGATTTGCTCTAGTTAAAACATATTTAACTTTAACAACTTTAACATCTCTAGAAATACAAAAATACCAAGTGTTGCGTTTACAGATGTACTGAGTGTAGTAATGAAGTGGTCCGTTAGACATATTTGTGTATTGATGGAATGAATACCATTTTAGTTTAACAATGACGTCATTGGCAACAGTGCTAGCCCTGGGTATAATGCCGCTGAATTTGTGGATATACAGCCGTAGTTGGACGGACGAGGATTTGGTGATTCCATACGTGAACATTTTAATATCCCTGGCGACTACCATAGGACCGGCAATCGTGGGAATATTTGTAAGATGGCAATGGGAGAAGATAGCGCTTATTGTGGTCAAGGTAAGTCCGTATTGACCACTTTGTAAACTCTTCTTATCATTTATTACGCAAACGCGCGCAACGTAAGCTTTATATCTTAGCTCTATCATAGCATGTCCCACTACTTCAGATATCGGTTCTGAAGGATTGAGGACGATATTGTTAAACCTGCTTTATTTTATATTTGGCATATTCGTTTATCCTATTTAATGTTTATCCTATTTAATCATTTCGAACATATGAAAATACGACTGCTAAAGAATCCGAAGAAAATATTTTGCCACTACAATTCCCTTGACTTCGTGTAAATCAGCTTAAAAGTATCAGTTCTTTTACGGTAAGTGACGGCTGAAAGTCAAATGCTGATCGGTTCCCGACGTATTTTTCACAGGTATACTACTTTACCTGGGAATAAACAATGCTAAACACGTCAGATATAATATAAAACACTCTCCACATATCCGCTTTGAGAAGTAAACAATACGTAACATATACATATCATAGCCGAGTACGTACGTTTAAATAATTAATTATTGAAGCTCTTTATAGCATTTCCAGAATGACCCACTACGCAAGCTCTTCTTAGCAATGCGCACTATAAAAACAATACAGTATTTAGTATTTAGTATTTCCCATTACGCAAGCTCTTCCTAGCAATTCCCACTATGGAACCAATACGGTATCTATTTAATAGTACTTATCATCGAGCAAACTTTTTCTCGCGAGGCCCACTATGGAACCACTACGGTATCTTGCACTTGCCATTACGCACACTCTTCTTAGCGATACCCATCATGGAACCAATACGGTGTCTAGTGTTTCTCACTACGCAAGCTCTTCCTAGCAATTCGCTCAATACAAGATTAAACAATACGATATCTAGTATGTACCATTAAGCAAGCTCTTCATAGCAATGCCCAATATGGAAAAAATACGGTATCTAGTTTTTTCCACTACGCAAGCTCTACCTAGCAATGCCCAATATGGAAACAATACGATATCTAGTTTTTCCCACTACGCAAGCTCTACCTAGCAATGCCCAGTATGGAAACAATACGGTATCTAGTTTTTCCCACTACGCAAGCTCTACCTATCAATGCCCAATATGGAAACAATACGGTATCTAGTTTTTCCCACTACGCAAGCTCTTCCTAGCAATTCCCACTACGGAACCAATACGGTATCTATGTAATAGTACTTATCATTGAGCAAACTCTTTCTAGCGAGGCCCACTATAGAACCACTACGGTATCTTGTACTTGCCATTACGCAAACTCTTCTTAGCGATACCCATCATGGAACCAATACGGTGTCTAGTGTTTCTCACTACGCAAGCTCTTCCTAGCAATTCGCTCTATACAAGATTAAACAATACGATATCTAGTATGTACCATTAAGCAAGCTCTTCCTAGCAATGCCCAATATGGAAAAAATACGGTATCTAGTTTTTCCCACTACGCAAGCTCTACCTAGCACTGCCCAATATGGAAACAATACGATATCTAGTTTTTCCCACTAGGCAAGCTCTACCTAGCAATGCCCAATATGGAAACAATACGGTATCTAGTTTTTCCCACTACGCAAGCTCTACCTATCAATGCCCAATATGGAAACAATACGGTATCTAGTTTTTCCCACTATGCAAGCTCTTCCTAGCAATGCCCAATATGGAAACAATACGGTATCTAGTTTTTCCCACTACGCAAGCTCTACCTGTCAATGCCCAATATGGAAACAATACGGTATCTAGTTTTTCCCACTACGCAAGCTCTACCTAGCACTGCCCAATATGGAAACAATACGATATCTAGTTTTTCCCACTAGGCAAGCTCTACCTAGCAATGCCCAATATGGAAACAATACGGTATCTAGTTTTTCCCACTACGCAAGCTCTACCTATCAATGCCCAATATGGAAACAATACGGTATCTAGTTTTTCCCACTATGCAAGCTCTTCCTAGCAATGCCCAATATGGAAACAATACGGTATCTAGTTTTTCCCACTACGCAAGCTCTACCTGTCAATGCCCAATATGGAAACAATACGGTATCTAGTTTTTCCCACTACGCAAGCTCTTCCTAGCAATGCCCAATATGGAAACAATACGGTATCTAGTTTTTCCCACTACGCAAGCTCTACCTGTCAATGCCCAATATGGAAACAATACGGTATCTAGTTTTTCCCACTACGCAAGCTCTTCCTAGCATAGCCCAATATGGAAACAATACGGTATCTAGTTTTTCCCACTACGCAAGCTCTACCTAGCAATGCCCAATATGGAAACAATACGGTATCTAGTTTTTCCCACTACGCAAGCTCTACCTATCAATACCCAATATGGTAACAATACGGTATCTAGTTTTTCCCACTACGCAAGCTCTACCTATTAATGCCCAATATAGAAACAATACGGTATCTAGTTTTTCCCACTAGCAAGCTCTTCCTAGCAATGCCCAATATGGAAACAATACGGTATCTAGTTTTTCCCACTACGCAAGCTCTACCTAGCAATGCCCAATATGGGAACAATACCTTATCTAGTTTTTCCCACTACGCAAGCTCTACCTAGCAATGCCCAATATGGAAACAATACGGTATCTAGTTTTTCCCACTACGCAAGCTCTACCTAGCAATGCCCAATATGGAAACAATACGGTATCTAGTTTTTCCTACTACGCAAGCTCTACCTAGCAATGCCCAATATGGGAACAATACGGTATCTAGTTTTTCCCACTACGCAAGCTCTACCTAGCAATGCCCAATATGGAAACAATACGGTATCTAGTTGTTCCCACTATGCAAGCTCTACCTAGCAATGCCCAAGAAGTGGACAATACGGTATCTAGTGTTTCCCACTACGCAAGCTCTACCTAGCAATGCCCAATATGGGAACATTACGGTATCTAGTTTTTCCCACTACGCAAGCTCAACCTATCAATACCCAATATGGAAACAATACGGTATCTAGTTTTTCCCACTATGCAAGCTCTACCTAGCAATGCCCAATATGGAAACAATACGGTATCTAGTTTTTCCCACTACGCAACTCTACCTAGCAATGCCCAATATGGGAACAATACGGTATCTAGTTTTTCCCACTACGCAAGCTCTACCTAGCAATGCCCAATATGGAAACAATACGGTATCTAGTTTTTCCCACTACGCAAGCTCTACCTAGCAATGCCCAATATGGGAACAATACGGTATCTAGTTTTTCCCACTAGCAAGCTCTTCCTAGCAATGCCCAATATAGAAACAATACGGTATCTAGTTTTTCCCACTAGCAAGCTCTTCCTAGCAATGCCCAATATGGAAACAATACGGTATCTAGTTTTTCCCACTACGCAAGCTCTACCTAGCAATGCCCAATATGGGAACAATACGGTATCTAGTTTTTCCCACTACGCAAGCTCTACCTAGCAATGCCCAATATGGAAACAATACGGTATCTAGTTTTTCCCACTACGCAAGCTCTACCTAGCAATGCCCAATATGGAAACAATACGGTATCTAGTTTTTCCCACTACGCAAGCTCTACCTAGCAATGCCCAATATGGGACCAATCTAGTTTTTCCCACTACGCAAGCTCTACCTAGCAATGCCCAATATGGAAACAATACGGTATCTAGTTGTTCCCACTATGCAAGCTCTACCTAGCAATGCCCAAGAAGTGGACAATACGGTATCTAGTGTTTCCCACTACGCAAGCTCTACCTAGCAATGCCCAATATGGGAACAATACGGTATCTAGTTTTTCCCACTACGCAAGCTCAACCTATCAATACCCAATATGGAAACAATACGGTATCTAGTTTTTCCCACTACGCAAGCTCTTCCTATTAATGCCCAATATAGAAACAATACGGTATCTAGTTTTTCCCACTAGCAAGCTCTTCCTAGCAATGCCCAATATGGAAACAATACGGTATCTAGTTTTTCCCACTACGCAAGCTCTACCTAGCAATGCCCAATATGGAAACAATACGGTATCTAGTTTTTCCCACTACGCAAGCTCTACCTAGCAATGCCCAATATGGGAACAATACAGTATCTAGTTTTTCCCACTACGCAAGCTCAACCTATCAATACCCAATATGGAAACAATACGGTATCTAGTTTTTCCCACTACGCAAGCTCTTCCTATTAATGCCCAATATAGAAACAATACGGTATCTAGTTTTTCCCACTACGCAAGCTCTACCTAGCAATGCCCAATATGGAAACAATACGGTATCTAGTTTTTCCCACTACGCAAGCTCTACCTAGCAATGCCCAATATGGGAACAATACAGTATCTAGTTTTTCCAAATACGCAAGCTCTACCTAGCAATGCCCACTATGGAAACAATACGGTATCTAGTTTTTCCCACTATGCAAGCTCTACCTAGCAATGCCCAATATGGAAACAATACGGTATCTAGTTTTTCCCACTACGCAAGCTCTACCTAGCAATGTCCAATATGGGAACAAAACGGTATCTAGTTTTTCCCACTACGCAAGCTCTACCTAGCAATGCCCAATATGGAAACAATACGGTATCTAGTTTTTCCCAATACGCAAGCTCTACCTAGCAATGCCCAATACGGAAACAATACGGTATCTAGTTTTTCCCACTACGCAAGCTCTACCTAGCAATGCCCAATATGGGAACAATACGGTATCTAGTTTTTCCCACTACGCAAGCTCTACCTAGCAATGCCCAATATGGAAACAATACGGTATCTAATTTTTCCCCACTACGCAAGCTCTACCTAGCAATGCTCTATATTCCTAGTGTTAAACACCAAGTTAGGTCTCCGTGTGCTTTGTGTGTTGCTTCATGCATACAGCTTATTTGAAGTATATTGAAATAATTTCAGATCAGCAGTTTCTGCGGTGCCTTGTCTGTGGTTATTACCATGACGTTATTAAGCCTTCTGTACCCGTTCATGTATCAGGCTCCATGGACAATCTACATCGGATCGTTTTTCTTGCCTTTTATTGGCTTTGCTTTCGGAATGTTGTCGCCAAGCTGTTTCGCATGGATAATACGCACTGTCGAACCATTGCCTTGGAAACGGGAATACAAAACTTCCCTCTATGTATGACATTGATTAGTTTGTCATTTCCTAGTAGCCTTATTCCTCGTCTGGCTCTGTTTCCCCTGTTGTACGGAGTGTTTGTATTGACCAATAGCTGCATTTTTGTGGGAGTGTATCATATCATAAAGAGATGTAAATCTAAAAAATATTGCGATATGGAACATTTTCATAGAGTTCCGGCTACGGACAATGAAGACGAAATGAAAGTTGAAATTGGTGTGATTAAACAACAATAATAGCATTCAACAGCTTTTAATGCCTGGGGCAACAGTCTGCAACAGTCTGCACCGGCAAAGCCCTAAAATTGCAAGTTAGTGTATGTTAATACGAAATGCCTTTTTACAAACTTAAGGATAAAAACAAGAGTAAGCTGTGTTGACATGGTTAATTGTTTTGCATGATATATTGTTTCTGCTTACCTGCTTACGGCATGACATTGTTAACTTGTATTTAATGGTGAAATAGTTATACTGTAATATATATATATTAAATTCGATCATTTCATTTTAGCAGAACTATAACATTATTTCATTGGGAAAACCTAACATGACGTTAAGAGAAAAAGGTGTGCGCATCACACACGGACCATTGAATCAACGTCTGTTCGTGGAATGGTCAACGTCTGCTAACAAGTGTACGCATGTTCGAAAATAATTACTATAGAATTCCGTATCTTGATGCACGTTTTCTCATAGCATTTCTTGTTCAATATATCAATCTACACTGGAACCATTGTGTTTGCTCATAGAAGCTTTTTTAAAGGCTTTCATCATGCTGAACATTTCTGTGTAGTTTTGTCAAATGTCCTTCAGTAGTTAAGGAGTTACATGCAGGACTGACACATATTTTTGCTAAAATGACTTTGACATTCAAATGTGTCTTTGACCTTTGGGGTACGGACCTGATCCTTATATTAAAGCGAAACATCTTCTTATCATGCTGAACATTTCCGTGTAGTTTTATTACTCATCTCACCTTTGATCTTCAAGCCTGATATTGACCTGTGAGGTACAGCCCTGATTCTAAACACCTGTTCACCATGCTGAACATTTCTGTATTGATTTATTAAAATCCCTCATGTGGTTTAGGAGCTATGACTGAGACACACTTTTGGCTCATATGATCTTGACCTCCAAGTGTGACCTTGAACTTTGAGGTACGGACCTGGTTCCTGCTTGTTACAAACTTTCTCATCATGCTAATCATTTCTGTGTAGTTTTATCAAAACCCATTCAGTAATTTAGGAGTTATAGCTGAGACACACGTGTAGTGCTCGAGTGCTAAGAAGCAAAATAGAGCATTTTTAAATAATTCAAGGGCAACAACTTTGCGGTTTCTATTCCAATATGTCTAGTTTTCGAACTTGTCTGCGCTTTAAAGAAATAATATCATGCCAAAGATTGGTCACGATAGATGAAAAATGAAGAAGCTTGATTCCTAACGAAGCAAAATATAGCATCTTTCAAAAAACCAAAAATCAAGGGACATAACTCTGGTGTTACTAACCTGTTCTATCTGGTTTTCAAAATCGTCCAACCTTTCATCTATATCAACAATCTGGTCAAGTTTGGTAACGATCAAACACAAAATGAACACGTTAAAGTGTTTACAAGACAGAATATGGAATGTTTCAATCACTCAACTTCAAGGGTTATAACTCTGTCATTACTTTATATGATCTAGCTGGTTGTCTGAGCTTTTATCATTATCAACAATATGTTCAATTTTGGAAAATATCGGCTACAAAATGAAGGTGCTAGAGCATTTACAAGGCAGAACATGGCATTTCGTCAATATATCAAGGGCCTTAACTCTGGTAATATTAAGTGATCTAGATGATTTTCGAACTTGTCCAAGCTTTCATAAATATTAACAAACTGACCAAAGTTAGATAAAGATCAAATACAAAATAAAGGTGCTAGAGTATTTACAGGGCAGAATATGTTTTTGTTGTTTTTCCAGTAAAACAAAGGCCATAACTCTGGTGTTACTAATCAAATCCGACTGGTTTTCAAACTTGTCCGAGCTTTTATTAATATACGGTAATAAAATACTGATAAAGATTAAACACAAAACGAAGGTGCTATAGTCTTCACAAGGTAGAATATGGCATATTTTAGTAAAACAAGGGCCATAACTCTGGTGTTACTTATCCGATTACGCTGGTCTCGAACTTGTCCAAGCATTCATTGATATAAAGACAGTGACAAAGTTTGGTTAAGATTAAACACAAAACGAAGGTGCTATGGCATGTTTCAGTAAAACAAGGGCCATAACTCCGATTGTGTTAATTTTTGAACTTTTCCGAGCTTCGATTTGTATCAAAAACCTGGTCAAGTTTGGTGAGGAATTAATTCAAAATGAATGTGCTCACTCGTGTGTTCACAAATATCTTGATGTAAAATTTGGTTTGCAGCGCATCCGTCTTGGACAACAATGAAAACCACACTTAATACAGTTTGACCCATGGAAAATGCACATAACATTTTAAAATATAAATTAGAGGTAGTTTCGTTTGACATATATTTCATTTTGGTTATTCTTTACCCATTTCAGAACCACTCAAGGAGAATTAGGCCTAATTTCATTAAAATTCCTTCGGAGTTTTTGGAGATGTTGTTTTAATTCCCAATTTAATTTATATACACACAATTTTCATTATTGAGCAACCACCTAGAATATTGGACGATGAAACATACAAACTTCATAAAGGGCAACCCCAAGGAACATTCAAACATTTTAATTTTATTTCAACACAAGAGGCCCAAGAGAGCCTGTGGACGCTCTACTGCCTAGCAAGGCTCTTATAACATCAATGAAGCGAGTGACTGCCATTTACGTTTTTTTGGAAGTTTCGGGCAAAAAACAGCTTTTTAACTAAATCAAGGGCCATAACTAAAGAATCTGGTAAAGTTTGGTAAAGATCAGATGAAAAATGAAGGCCAAACCGTATTAACGAGGCAAAATATAGCATTTTTAACTAAATCAAGAGCCATAACTCCTCTGTTACTGGTCGTACTAGTCCAACATTGATATAAAAAAAAATAAAAAAAAATTTAAAAAAAAAAATAAAAAAAAAATAAGAAAAAAATGAATTAAAAAAAATAAATAAAAAAAAATAAAAAAAAATTAATCAATATAAAAAAAAATTAAAAATAAAACAATCAATCAAAAAAAAAAAAAAAAAAAATCAAAAAAAAAAAATAGAAAAAAAAAAAAAAAAAAAAAAAAAAAAAAAAATCAAATAAAGTAAAAATAAAAATAATATAAAACAGACAGTCATAAAATCTGGTAAAGTTTGGCAAAGATCAGATGCAAAATGAAGGCCCTATCGTATTAAGAGGCAAATTATAGCATTTTTAACAAAATCAAGGGCCATAACTCAGCTGTTACTGGTCCGATCTGGCTGGTTTTCGAACTTGACGAAGCCTTCATAGACATTAACAATCTGATAAAGTTTGGTAAATATCGGATGAAAAATGAAGGCCCCATCGTCTTAACGAGGCAAAATATATCATTTTGACCTAAATCAAGGGCCATAACTCCGATGTTACTGGTCCGATATAAATGGTTTTTGAACTTGTCCGAGCTTTCATTGATATTAACAATCTGATAAAGTTTGGTAAAGATCGGATGAACAATGAAGCCCCTATCATCTTAACCAGGCAAAATATAGCATTTTTAACTAAATCAAGGGACATAACTCCGCTGTTACTGGTCCGATATGGCTGTTTTTCAAGCTTTTTCGAGCTTTCAACGACATTAACAATCTGATAAAGATTGGTAAAGATCGGATGAACAATGAAACTCCTATCGTCTTAACGATGCAAAATATAGCATTTTAAACTAAATCAAGGGCCACAACTCCGCTGTTACTAGTCCGATATGGCTGGTTTTCGAACTTGTCCGAGTTTTCATTGATATTAACAATGTGGTAAAGTTTGGTAAAGATAGGATGAAAAACGAGAAAGATCGGATGAAAAATGAAGGCCCTATCGTCTTAACGAGGCAAAATATATCAATTTGAACTAAATCAAGCGCCATAACTCCGATGTTACTGGTCCGATATAAATGGTTTTCGAACTTGTCCGAGCTTTCATTGATATTAACAATCTGATAAAGTTTGGTAAAGATCGGATGAACAATGAAGCCCCTATCATCTTAACGAGGCAAAATATAGCATTTTTAACTAAATCAAGGGCCATAACTCCGCTGTTACTGGTCCGATATGGCTGTTTTTCAAGCTTGTTCGAGCTTTCAACGACATTAACAATCTGATAAAGATTGGTAAAGATCGGATGAACAATGAAACCCCTATCGTCTTAACGATGCAAAATATAGCATTTTAAACTAAATCAAGGGCCACAACTCCGCTGTTACTAGTCCGATATGGCTGGTTTTCGAACTTGTCCGAGTTTTCATTGATATTAACAATGTGGTAAAGTTTGGTAAAGATAGGATGAAAAACGAGAAAGATCGGATGAAAAATGAAGGCCCTATCGTCTTAACGAGGAAAAATATATCATTTTGAACTAAATCAAGGGCCATAACTCCGATGTTACTGGTCCGATATAAATGGTTTTCGAACTTGTCCGAGCTTTCATTGATATTAACAATCTGATAAAGTTTAGTAAATATCGGATGAACAATGAAGCCCCTATCATCTTAACGAGGCAAAATATAGCATTTTTAACTAAATCAAGGGCCATAACTCCGCTGTTACTGGTCCGATATGGCTGTTTTTCAAGCTTGTTCGAGCTTTCAACGACATTAACAATCTGATAAAGATTGGTAAAGATCGGATGAACAATGAAACCCCTATCGTCTTAACGATGCAAAATATAGCATTTTAAACTAAATCAAGGGCCACAACTCCGCTGTTACTAGTCCGATATGGCTGGTTTTCGAACTTGTCCGAGTTTTCATTGATATTAACAATGTGGTAAAGTTTGGTAAAGATAGGATGAAAAACGAGAAAGATCGGATGAAAAATGAAGGCCCTATCGTCTTAACGAGGCAAAATATATCATTTTGAACTAAATCAAGGGCCATAACTCCGATGTTACTGGTCCGATATAAATGGTTTTCGAACTTTTCCGAGCTTTCATTGATATTAACAATCTGATAAAGTTTGGTAAAGATCGGATGAACAATGAAACCCCTATCGTCTTAACGATGCAAAATATAGCATTTTAAACTAAATCAAGGGCCACAACTCCGCTGTTACTAGTCTGATATGGCTGGTTTTCGAATTTGTCCGAGTTTTCATTGATATTAACAATGTGGTAAAATTTGGTAAAGATAGGATGAAAAACGAAGGCCCTATCGTCTTAACGTGGCAAAATATAGCAATATAGCATTTTTAACAAAATCAAGGACCATAACTCCGCTGTTACTAGTCCGATCTGGCTGGTTTTCGAACTTGTCCGAGCTTACGAGGCAAAATTTAGCAATATAGCATTTTCAACTAAATCAAGCGTCGTTACTCTGCTGTTACTTGTCCGATCTGGCTGGTTTTCGAACTCATCCGAGCTTTCATTGATATTAACAACCTGTTAAAGTTTGGTAAAGATCGGATGAAAAATGAAGGAGCTATCGTCTTAACGAGACAAAAGTTAACAACGGACGACGGACGGACGACGGACGACGGACGACGGACAACTCGGCATCCCATAAGCTCTGCTGGCCTTCGGCCAGTAGAGCTAAAAATGAGTAATTTTGGAAGATGTATGTTAAAGGTACTGGAGGCAATCTGAAAGCATTATGGGTGCCAAACCAAATACAAATACGACCATCATGTGTTTCTGATTTATATTCAATACTAAACTAGGAAGCATTATCTGTACAATTTAATTATTGTTAATGGAATAGTTTGATCTGGAAAACGAGACAACTGGGCTTTTGATGTATAAATCATTAATAGTAATTCATATGATGCTTTAGGGCTCTTGTTTTGTGATAGAAGTACACTTTATGGGAATTATATTTACACTTGTCAGCAATATAATTCCGAATTTAATTAATATTTATGATTTAGCAACAGATCGCAGCTGACCCTCAAGCTTTCCGGACGGAACATTTTCATTTAACAATAATTAACCTGAAGGTAACGTTTGGCTTAATTTAATGCATCCGTACCGTTCACATGAAGCACATTACTAAGGTTTTCCGTTGTATTCACACCAATAACTCTCCTAAATCGCCTGAAGTCCCTTTAATATGTTGATCATTGTTGCGAGGCAGTGAAGAGAACCTCAAATCTGAAAGCGTAACATCCAAGGAACCTTGTTGATAACTACTGTATGCATTAGAGGAGATGTCATTTTGATTTGTTTGAATGACGTTTTAAGTCTTTTTTAGCACGTATTAGGCCATATACGACTCATCAATTTTTTTTTTGGTATTTTTTCCTGGGTAGTACCAGTAGTTTACATCCAGCCATCCGTCAAAATCGACACTTTCTCATTTGATAAGTAGAGCTCCCAGTGGGATTCAAACCAGCAGCGGTGGTAGGCGATAACGGTTTTAGACGCAGTGTCTTTACTATCCCGTTCAAGGAGATTGCTAACAAACAGATGGATTTCATAAAACAAAAGTTTGGCTCAAGAAAAACGAAAGCTTGATTCAAGCTTTTGTTTATAGAGTGTTTGGTTGGTTGAATGGTGTCTTGCGTCATTTTCAGCATATTTTAGGTTATATTCGACTCGATTTTTGTTGTGGAGGCAGACCAGTCACTTTTTCCTGGGTAGGAGTACTGTATACCTCCAGTGAACATGCAAGTATTATAATACAAGTTTTACCATTTTATCAAAACTGTAAAGTGGTAACAATTAACAAGAGGCCCAAGAGGGCCTGTGAACGCTCTACTGGCTGTTATACCATTGATGAATCGAGTCGTACTACATGGTGTCTAGAGTGTACACAAGGTTTTTCAAGTATTTGACCTAGTGACCTAGTTTTTGACCCCATGGCACCCATTTTCGAACTTGACCAAAATATAATTAAGACAACATTTCGACAAAGTTCCATCAAGATCGGGTCAGAAATCTGGCCTCTAGAGTGTACTAGTGACCTAGTTTTTGACCCTGTGTGACCCTGTGTGACCCTGTGTGAACCATTTTCAAACTTTAGCAAGCTATAATTGAGACAAATATTCTGACAAAATTGCATCAAGATCGGGTCAAAAATATGGCCTCTAGAGTGTACACACGGTTTTTCCAAAGTTTGACCTAGTTTTTAACCCCATGTGACCCATTTTCAAACTTGACCAATATATAATTAAGACAAACATTCTGACAAAGTTGCATCAAGCTCGGGTCAAAAATATGGCCTCTAGAGTGTACACAAGGTTTTTCCAATATTTGACCTAGTGACCTAGTTTTTAACTTCATGTGACCCATTTCCGAACTTGATCAAGATATAATTAAGATAAACAATTTGAAAAAAATTCATCAAGATTGGGTAACAAATATGACCTCTAGGTGTACACAAGTTTTTTCAAGTATTTGACCTAGTGACCTAGTTTTTGACCCCACATGACCCATTTTTGAACTTGACCGAGATTTCATTGAGAAAAACATTCTGACAAAGTTTCATCAAGATCGGGTCAAAAATATGGCCTCTAGAGTGTACACACGGTTTTTCCAAAGTTTGACCTAGTGACCTAGTTTTTAACCCCATGTGACCCATTTTCAAACTTGACCAAGATATAATTAAGACAAACATTCTGACAAAGTTGCATCAAGCTCGGGTCAAAAATATGGCCTCTAGAGTGTACACAAGGTTTTTCCAATATTTGACCTAGTGACCTAGTTTTTAACTTCATGTGACCCATTTCCGAACTTGATCAAGATATAATTAAGATAAACAATTTGACAAAATTTCATCAAGATTGGGTAACAAATATGACCTCTAGAGTGTACACAAGTTTTTTCAAGTATTTGACCTAGTGACCTAGTTTTTGACCCCACATGACCCATTTTTGAACTTGACCCGAGATTTCATTGAGACAAACATTCTGACAAAGTTTCATCAAGATCGGGTCAAAAATATGGCCTCTAGAGTGTACACACGGTTTTTCCAAAGTTTGACCTTGTGACCTAGTTTTTAACACCATGTGACCCATTTTTGAACTTGACCAAGATATAATTAAGACAAACATTTTGACAAAGTTTCATCAAGATTGGGTCAGAAATACGGCTTCTAGAGTGTACACAAGGTTTTTCAAGTATTTGACCTAGTGACCTAGTTTTTAACCCCATGTGACCCATTTTCAAACTTGACCAAGATATAATTAAGACAAACATTCTGACAAAGTTGCATCAAGCTCGGGTCAAAAATATGGCCTCTAGAGTGTACACAAGGTTTTTCCAATATTTGACCTAGTGACCTAGTTTTTAACTTCATGTGACCCATTTCCGAACTTGATCAAGATATAATTAAGATAAACAATTTGAAAAAATTTCATCAAGATTGGGTAACAAATATGACCTCTAGAGTGTACACAAGGTTTTTCCAATATTTGACCTAGTGACCTAGTTTTTAACTTCATGTGACCCATTTCCGAACTTGATCAAGATATAATTACGATAAACAATTTGACAAAATTTCATCAAGATTGGGTAACAAATATGACCTCTAGAGTGTACACAAGTTTTTTCAAGTATTTGACCTAGTGACCTAGTTTTTGACCCCACATGACCCATTTTTGAACTTGACCGAGATTTCATTGAGACAAACATTCTGACAAAGTTTCATCAAGATCGGGTCAAAAATATGGCCTCTAGAGTGTACACACGGTTTTTCCAAAGTTTGACCTAGTGACCTAGTTTTTAACCCCATGTGACCCATTTTCAAACTTGACCAAGATATAATTAAGACAAACATTCTGACAAAGTTGCATCAAGCTCGGGTCAAAAATATGGCCTCTAGAGTGTACACAAGGTTTTTCCAATATTTGACCTAGTGACCTAGTTTTTAACTTCATGTGACCCATTTCCGAACTTGATCAAGATATAATTAAGATAAACAATTTGACAAAATTTCATCAAGATTGGGTAACAAATATGACCTCTAGAGTGTACACAAGTTTTTTCAAGTATTTGACCTAGTGACCTAGTTTTTGACCCCACATGACCCATTTTTGAACTTGACCCGAGATTTCATTGAGACAAACATTCTGACAAAGTTTCATCAAGATCGGGTCAAAAATATGGCCTCTAGAGTGTACACACGGTTTTTCCAAAGTTTGACCTAGTGACCTAGTTTTTAACACCATGTGACCCATTTTTGAACTTGACCAAGATATAATTAAGACAAACATTTTGACAAAGTTTCATCAAGATTGGGTCAGAAATACGGCTTCTAGAGTGTACACAAGGTTTTTCAAGTATTTGACCTAGTGACCTAGTTTTTAACCCCATGTGACCCATTTTCAAACTTGACCAAGATATAATTAAGACAAACATTCTGACAAAGTTGCATCAAGCTCGGGTCAAAAATATGGCCTCTAGAGTGTACACAAGGTTTTTCCAATATTTGACCTAGTGACCTAGTTTTTGACCCCAGATGACCCATTTTCGAACTTGACCGAGATTTCATTGAGACAAACAATTAAAATAAACATTCTGACAAAGTTGCATCAAGCTCGGGTCAAAAATATGGCCTCTAGAGTGTACACAAGGTTTTTCCAATATTTGACCTAGTGACCTAGTTTTTAACTTCATGTGACCCATTTTCGAACTTGATCAAGATATAGTTAAGATAAACAATTTGACAAAGTTTCATCAAGATTGGGTAACAAATATGACCTCTAGAGTGTACACAAGTTTTTTCAAGTATTTGACCTAGTGACCTAGTTTTTGACCCCACATGACCCATTTTTGAACTTAACCCGAGATTTCATTGAGACAAACATTCTGACAAAGTTTCATCAAGATCGGGTCAAAAATATGGCCTCTAGAGTGTACACACGGTTTTTCCAAAGTTTGACCTAGTGACCTAGTTTTTAACACCATGTGACCCATTTTTGAACTTGACCAAGATATAATTAAGACAAACATTTTGACAAAGTTTCATCAAGATTGGGTCAGAAATACGGCTTCTAGAGTGTACACAAGGTTTTTCAAGTATTTGACCTAGTGACCTAGTTTTTAACCCCATGTGACCCATTTTCAAACTTGACCAAGATATAATTAAGACAAACATTCTGACAAAGTTGCATCAAGCTCGGGTCAAAAATATGGCCTCTAGAGTGTACACAAGGTTTTTCCAATATTTGACCTAGTGACCTAGTTTTTGACCCCAGATGACCCATTTTCGAACTTGACCGAGATTTCATTGAGACAAACAATTAAAATAAACATTCTGACAAAGTTGCATCAAGCTCGGGTCAAAAATATGGCCTCTAGAGTGTACACAAGGTTTCTCCAATATTTGACCTAGTGACCTAGTTTTTAACTTCATGTGACCCATTTTCGATCTTGATCAAGATATAGTTAAGATAAACAATTTGACAAAGTTTCATCAAGATTGGGTAACAAATATGACCTCTAGAGTGTACACAAGTTTGTTCAAGTATTTGACCTAGTGACCTAGTTTTTGACCCCACATGACCCATTTTTAAACTTGACCGAGATTTCATTAAGACAAACATTCTGACAAAGTTTCATCAAGATCAGGTCAAAAATATGGCCTCTAGAGTGTACACAAGGTTTTTCCAAAGTTTGACCTAGTGACCTAGTTTTTAACACCATGTGACCCATTTTTGAACTTGACCAAGATATAATTAAGACAAACATTTTGACAAAGTTTCATCAAGATTGGGTCAGAAATACGGCTTCTAGGGTGTACACAAGGTTTTTCAAGTATTTGACCTAGTGACCTAGTTTTTAACCCCATGTGACCCATTTTCAAACTTGACCAAGATATAATTAAGACAAACATTCTGACAAAGTTGCATCAAGCTCGGGTCAAAAATATGGCCTTTAGAGTGTACACAAGGTTTTTCCAATATTTGACCTAGTGACCTAGTTTTTGACCCCACATGACCCATTTTCGAACTTGACCGAAATTTCATTGAGACAAACATTCTGACAAAGTTTCATGATGATTGCATCAGAAATGTGGCCTCTAGAGTGTACACAAGCAAAAGTTAACGGACGGACGGACGGACGGACGGACGACGGACGACGGAAGACCGACAACACACCATCCCATAAGCTCTGCTGGCCCTTGGCCAGTAGAGCTAAAAATGGTTGAATAAGCTGGTACAAGTTCTCGAAGCAATTTGCATATATACCTTTTATTGTGTCAATAGCTTTTTAAGCTTACATAATGATAACTGAACAAAAATGCATGAACTAAACCATACCATAATAATGTACATGCAATAAATAGATAAAACACTTATAACGATTTCCACATAATTTGCCTCCCTCAAACAGACAATAAATTATAAATAACGTAACATATAAAATCACAAACAAAAGTATTAAAGGCACAATAAGGCCATTATAACGCTTAGCAAATTCTAAACGAGCGAAGAACCAACAGTGGTGTGAACGCCGGATTGCAAATTCAACGTTTTAACCGAAAAATCTAATTAAAAAATATGGACAATTCAGGTAAAATTTATGACAAAGTTATGGTTCTTATCAGACAACATTGTGATCAAAGCTTTCAGACAATTTGTTTTTAAAAACTGAAGAAAAACAAAAACTTTTATCAAAACGTCATAACGCACAGACGGACGGACAGAAGGAATTTGCCGAACTATTAACCTGAATTTGCTATGCAATCCGGCTAATTAAACTTTCTTTTATACATTATAAGCCTGCCAACATGATCATTCATTCAATAATAACATGAATAATGTTAATTGTTATTGACATGAAAATGAATTGATAGCAACTGATGTAACTACACTTGTTTTATTTGTAACTTTTATGAACATTTGCACCAACAGCTAAGGTCATACGGCGACTTTTCAGCTTCCATTGGTAGAGGAAGACCCTAGGTGCCCCTCTTGGCAATTTTCGTGCAAGGGCAGGCACCTGGGTAGAACCACCGACGTTCCGCAATTTTATAAAACATAAATTTCTACGTGTTTGTAACTTGTTTAACCAAGATGCTGGGTTTACATCATTTCTGCGACTATTCATGGTAAGCATTGTATTTATAGTGGATCTTACGCGAGTACTCATTCATTATTGAATTTATTGAATGTGTTGACAAAATGATATAATGCGAGGTTCTGGCCGAGCATTATATCATTTTTGCTAACGAGTTTAATAAATTCAATTATAATGAATGAGAACGAATGTTAGATTCTATTTATCACATAACGCACATATCGACTTTTATTGCATTTTGCCTGTCGCTTTAACACGCGAAACAGACATAAACCGTGGAAATTGGATCACAGTCGATTTTCTTTTATGCATTCTAGGCTTATTTGCATACTTTTATAACTAGTGGTATATCGAAAACGTAGAATGGTGTTATTCCACTCCCACACCATAAGTCATGTGATAAATTCATTAACCGTTTGCGTCATTGGGACATACAAAGCGCGACACCATACTTCCACAGATTAACTCTTGAGAGGCAACACACTGACACTGTTTGATTATTCAGCATGGTTTTAGTGGATAACAGCATAAAATTTCAATCTCAAGATCTCAGGTTCGAGCCTCACCGGTGGAACTGGTTTTGTTTGGCAAGATACTAATTCCTAAGCCTAGTCTTTGGATGGGGACATATTCCTGGAGGTCCTGAATATCCGAGACTATTCTCCACTCACGGAAAGATATGTGCCAATCTTTACACAAATATTTAGACTCCTTTAAATCCGTTACAGAGAAAATGAGCAGGTGTCTTGAAAAAGCGGACTAAATGTATTCCCAAAATTATCGATAGAAAGAGCTGAATACTAGGATTATACAATTATCCACACAAAATACATATTAATGTGCGTACATAAACAATGTTTTCTTTATCTATTTATTTATTAAATCATTCTCCCAAACAAACCACTGGAAATTAATGCTTTCACTATGTTGGGAACATGTCAAATTAGATAACATCATGCTTCTTTTGTCAAAGGATCACGATGTATGCCAGATTTTATTGTTAGAACACAATAGAACTACAGTGATCCTGACAATCAAAATGCAATGAAGCTTTGAGTGGGGTTCTTACACGGTCGAATGATGCAATCGACAATTCAGTGTGCCTTTAATGCAATACGCACACTCAAACTCCTTGATAATTTGATTGGCACAATGAGTGATACGTAGAAAAATGACGTAATCATGCGGGTAAATAGCCAACATGGCGAGTAAAAGCTGGGGTGTATGCAGACAGGTACATCGATATGTTTCCTTATTAAAGTGGTACGTGTAACCAGCCCATTTATAATCGGAAACTGACCTAAACAATTTCTGCGAGTGGAGCCGATAAACGGAACCTTCACACAAGGAAATAGTGTTTTTTGCACAACTGAAAGCAGCAAATGTTTGAACAAATCGGTACGAAAGTTTAAACAAATCAGGAGTCAATCTGACTCCTAGTATAAAATGGCCGTTTAGTTCCTGAAAAATTCACAACTTAAAGGAAAATAATGCAATGTTTTCATAATCTGCTTGGTAACCAACCCATTAACAACATTGAGGAAATAATTGATGTTGCAGAGTCAGATATCTGCTTGGTAACCAACCCATTAATAACATTGAGGAAAAACTGATGTTGCAGACTCAGGTTACCACTTACTCAAACAAAACATACAAACATAACTAAACATCATGATACAATTAGACATACAATATGGAACCACTGAATCATTTTTGCCAACTCCTTTTGCCAACTCTTTTAATAAATGAATTTGCTGACCTTTGGCCAGTTGGGCAAATGAAGCACATTTCCCTAAGCTTTACATGTTTTTGATAGTTGAAGTAATAATTAGAATTCAAATGACAGAATTTGTCTTGATTGCTGTACTCCGAAATTAATTCAAGTAACAGAATTTCAATTCTGTATGGTGTTTTACGTCATTTTTAACACGTCAGGTTATATATGACGGTTGATTTTTTTTTTGTGTTGGAGGCAGACCACCCACTTTTCCTGGGTAGAATCAGTACTGTACACCTCCCACCATCCGTTAGAATCGACACTTCCCCACTTACATGTCGAGCCCGCAGCGGTGAGAGACGAGAAGGTTTACAACGCAACTTTGTTAACCACTCGCCCAGAAGGCGCAGCAGAATTTAAGTTAAAAACTCCACAAAACAGTGATATAGTAATGAGAGCCTAATAAAGACGAGACTGATGTAATTTTTCGCAAGAGTACAGATTTTTGTTTCATAACTGATACGCATTTAGATGTTTGATAATGCTTCTCCTTTTAATGTGTAATACCTATAACCTGATTGTCAGAAAGACTATTACATGTTGGGCAAGAACAATCTGAAGAAGTAACCATACAACTTTTTGATTCCAAATATACATAAAATTTGAAACCCGCAATATAAGTTTTGTGACGTTTTTCGGTCCCAAAACTGTTTTCTAACCACATAAAACTATATCATGTATATCACAAATGATTCTTCAACAACTAATACATAATCACTCTTTTCAATTATTAATGTGTGCTGGGTTGTTTCATAAAAACATACCTCCAGTTGCAAAAGAACACCCTATCATATTTTTATAACAGTTTCTGAAATATCAAATAATCCTTTACAATGTTTATTATGTACAAGTTCACAATATAAAATCACAAATTTTATGGCACAAGTTTGACTAAACTTTGCACTTCAAACTAAATTGTGATTGGTTAGCGTGTACAGCCCCTAATCCAGTCAACTACCCCAAAAAAATGCATTCCGTTTGCTATCTTTTTTTAAGTGCATATTTTAGGCTTTGCGTGTGATTAAGAATGTATTCAATGATAATTAATGGATCTCTGTGTTCATCTAAATGCAACTGTATTTCGTAAGACTCAACACTTCCTCACTTAAAAGCCGAGCACCCAGTGGGATAAATATTAAAGTAAAAATGCATTCGTGTATAATATTAACAGGGTATGTGTGAATTAAAATAAAATGCAACTGAGCATTTAAAGGGAATGTAGAGACACAGCCAAACAGCTCTATTATTGAGAGTTCGGAAAAAACTTGGGAAAAGGTGAAAGAATTATCAAAAACGGATGATAAACAAAAAAGATATGATCATTTAAAGGTTGTTCTAAAACAGATATGGGAGCCACCATTTTAGAACTATGACGTCATAGTTCCATATTACCATATATGGAATATTGATAAATATCGTTTAAAACGAAGAAAATCATTGCAAATTAATGCAAAATTTTTACAGGTCATATTTAAACATTATTGTCATTAAGTATTACATATTTTTCATGCAATTGCTGTCATTTTTCGCTATAAATGTGTAAATTTTCAAATTTATAAATATTCCATATATGGTCATTTAGAACCGTGATGTCATAGCTCTCAAAATGGCTGCTTCCATATCTGTTTCAACAGAAACTTCAAATGATCATAACTTCTTTGTTTATCAACCGATTTTGATAATTCTTTCACCTTTGTTCAAGTTTTTCAGAACGCTTAATAATAAAGAAGGTTTGGCTGTGTCGCTACATTCCCTTTAATTCAGTTTACAGGGTTAGGTGTTTTTAAAAATGTCATAATATTAAAGATGCAATCAGCATTCACTTTGCATTCAGTTCATGTTTTGCGCGTTATTTCATTTGCATTCTGTCAGCATTCATGTTCAGTTCATTCCGAGTTTGTTCTTCAGTCCTTTTGCATTCACATGAGGCTATTTAACAGATTAGGGCCTGCATTTGCTTCCAATCTCAACACATATCGAGACAATAATACATCTGAAATGGTTTACATTTGACAGATCTTTATCTAGAAATTTGACAGCCTCATACTTGAGTGAGTCCATTTGCATTTAATACAGTTTTAACACTAAAGATAAAAGTACTTGTACTTTGCAAGTATCAAATCAGTTAAATGTAACTCGGGTATACTAATGCAGAAATACCCAAATTAGTATTATCCCCAACTAACATCACATTATAGAACACATTGCAATCACAATAGTTTTCCATTTAGGTTTCCAGTTTACCGTTGGTGATTCAGCACTCATTCTAAACTGTTTATAATAAACATGATCATGACACAAATGCAGTAGGCAGTCTTAGTTTATACATGTACGCCAGAGATTTTGCCGCCAAAAATAGAGATTCCCGTCTGCTGACTCCCACAATGCCGTTCTGCCAGTCCATGTGACCGATGTGAGGCCGCTCCTCCTCAACAAGCTGTCCAATGGTGACCGCAAGGCCGGACCACCTCAGGGGATAGTCCTTCGGCGTTCTGTCTTGTGCTTTAAGTATGTATTCAGCAGGAATAGGGGACGGTTGAGAAAATGTCTGAAGATCGATTCTGTGTTGAGGGTCTTGTAACACTAGGCAGCTCATCTCATACCACCTGAAGATATAAAAGATACAGGTATACTTTTTTCTACTGAGCATCTCCGTAGCCGAATGGTTAATGACGTTGCGTAGTAAACCTTCGCCTCTCACTGCTGTGGGTTCGAATCCCACTGGGAGCTCGACTTGTAAGTGAGGAAGTGTCGATTCTTACGGATGGCGGGAGGTGTACAGTACTGGTTCTACCCAGAAAATGTGGGTGGGCTGCCTCCACCACAAAAAATCGACCGTCATATATTACCTTACATGTGTTGAAAAATGACGTAAAACACCATACAAACAAACAAACTTTTTTCTACTGATACTAGTGTTGGGAATCGGTTGAACATTCATGAACAATCATTAGAAGTTTCAACCAACCGATGATCGATTATTAATCGTTTAAACATGGCTTCTATATAAGACACCAGTTTAATCAATTTTCAGACTACAATGCAGAAAAGAAACACATTTCAAGTATGTTCTGGTCATTAAGCAATTGAATGAAACTGACCAAGTATTTATTTTAAGTATAAATTGTGATACCTCTTTAACAGACATATATAATTACTTATTGCAAAATTAAAACTTATTTCATTCTCTCGTACATTTTAGTACAAGAGATAGAAACTAGAACTATCACTTAAGTTTATGAATCCTCCCACTTAAATTCTAAGTCAAACAAAGGGCCATAATTCTGTAATAAATTAGGCAATCAACAATGGGTGATGTAGAGGGACATAAGGTCATCAGTTGCTATGTGTATATAATGTTTAGGGGAAATGTTTGAGAAAAAATGTGTTATAGGACATTATACAATATTAGTGAAAATTCTAAGTCAAACAAAGGGCCATAATTCTGTAATATTAGGCAATCAACAATGTGTGCAGTGGAGGGAGATTAGGTCATTAGTTGTTATGTGTACATTAAGTTTGGGAACAATCACTTCGAAAATGTTTCAGAAAAAATGTGTTACAGGACTTCATACAATATAAGAGTGAACATTTCTAAGTGAAACAAAGGGCCATAATTCTGTAATGAATTAGGCAATCAACAATGAGTGATGTAGAGGGACATAAGGTCATCAGTTGTTATAAGTATATGAAGTTTGGGAACAAATATTAAAAACCGTTTGAGATATGTAAGTATTAAAAATGTGTTACGGGATGCGACACTACGGATCAAAAATGTGTTACGTGACGGGACACACAGTTGTTATGAGTATATGAACTTTGGAAACAACCCATACAAAACTGTTTGAAATATGCAAGTATGTGTTACGTGACTGGACGCGACGGGACAAAAATGTGATATGTGACGGTGGGATGAGACGTTACGGACAACGTGATTCCCATATAGCCCCACTTCACTTTGTGAAAGCGGGGGTATAATAAATTATAATTTGCAACAACCAAGTAAACTGGATCATGAAAAATTGTAATTGATTATTCAGAAAAAAGGTATAATCGGAACAGCACCAACTGATACTGCACACAATCAATTCTTATTATCAGGGCAGCCTCATTTCCAAGGGCTTACAGGCACTTTGTAACACTGAGTAACACAGAAGTTCATCAAGATCTTTAAACATGCACAGGGTATGGCTCTCCCTGTATATGAGGTCGACGGCTTCACATCCTTTCCAAAGGATATCGTACTTGCACGAATAAGGTACCAAGGGCTGGCGTTTGAAACAACCGGGACGTAACCACACACTAAATCAAACACGTAACCTCTAGACCAAAAGGCAAGTATGCTAATGGCTAGGTTCATAAAGCAGCTCTCAAACAGCAAAAAAAAGTCTTTGAGAGCTTGTGTCATAAATAATTTTGAAAGCAATTAACAAGGCGGATTCATGTTCTGTATAGTTATATTTATACCGGTATGATGTAGACATTTTAAAATAGGTTTAAACTACATGAAACAAGCTTCATTTCATTAAGATATCGAAATGGCTATTTCGCTGTCTGAAACTAGAAGGGTGTTCCACTGAACGCTTGTGTCGCCTGCCATGTGTTTATTTCAGCAAGTACAATCTAACTATAAAGTTTGAAGACACGGGATGCAAACATTCATGAATAATGGTGCAGTTTTTGTTTAAAGTGTTAGCCTTTATGAAAAGGGGCAAACATCTGCACTGGATAATTGATAAGGAAGAACTGTTTAACGTTTCATGACCATAGGTTATGAGGTAGGTTAGGTTGCAAGTTAAAGTTTTATGAAAAGGGGCATAACTCTGCCAACATGAAAGCCAGTTATTGAACATGTGTAACAAAATTCTTTGTGTTAATATGAAAACGTGTGTGAAGTTTCATGAATATAGGCCACACACTTTTCAAGTTATGGCCAAGGTTAGGTTGCAGATTACAGTGAGGCGGACGGATGACGGCGATGGACAAAGTGATCCCTAAGTGCCTGCCATGCTATGCAGGTGACACAAATACATTGACGTAGTTGTCTCTCTTGCACTTTTTTATCATTATCATTCATTCAAGGAAGGTTATTGTTGGTACTATAGAGATGGGGAAAATGATGTAAATATAAGAATTGACTCACATTTTTTCGGAGTTTATGCGGTTTTACGCCAGTAGCGAATGGCAAATGTACAATAAAGTACTATTAAACGCACTTCATGGAAGTTGCCATTTACTAACGGCGTTTAAAATCAACTTACTGGTAATGCTGAAAAAATGTGAATCTTGAATACACTTTTATTCTTATTTTAATGGTATTACCTGTCAGGCAACATTTCTACTATAAAACCTTCCACAGAAACAACTGGTTGATCGTCAGGTATGTTTTCAGATTGACGTAAATTTTGCAGTCTCTCCTGGGCTCCTTTCAAGCCAGCTGTGAACCCCACAGGCTGTGCAGCCGTTTTCGCTTGACTTTCCTGTAATTACAAATAAGTCACTGAACATGAAAAGCAATTGACATAAAGGCTACTGCTGATCTGGGATGTTATTATTACCGGAGGACTATAAATGTTATATCATGTCACACCCTTTAACAGCTTAAATAGGTCCTATTGGCTCGGAAAGGGGAATGGTGATGAACAAAAAAAATACAATAATGTAGACGGGATGAACATCTTGTTCTTGATCCCTATTCCACACTCAAAACAATGTTTGACTTGGCCGTTGGCTGGTTCTGTCGCCATCATCAACTGGTGCCTTGATTGTGTTCTTGATCCCTATTCCACACCCAAAACAATGTTTGACTTGGCCGTTGGCTGGTTCTGTCGCCATCATCAACTGGTGCCTTGATTGTGTTCTTGATCTTTATTCCACACTCAAAACAATGTTTGACTTGGCCGTTGGCTGGTTCTCTCGCCATCATCAACTGGTGCCTTGATCAGGTTAAATGGATTGGATATGATCTTGAAGCATTATGTTTGTCACTTAAATTGTCATCCAAGCCCATTTGGGACCAGTCATCCGTTTTTTTTGTTCTAAATACTTTCCTAAAATCAGTTTTATTCCCAAACTCAAATTCAGTACTGCATATGTTAAAATGAATATGATATTTTGAATATTTGTTTTATAAATTGATTTAATAAAGAATTATCTCCACGCTGTCCGTTATACTTCAATTATTATACACATAACTCAAATAACAGGGATGTCTCTAAAAGTTGGCAGCCGGCTGTATTAGCTGTCTTTTTGAATTTTGAGTCGGCTGTAACATTATTTTTTTTAATCAGTATTAAATATTATGGAATTATTCATCATCTGAAAGAATCACGAAATAACTAAAAATCCTGACCTTAATTAGCACCAGTATGTAATTATAGACCCCATGCTTATCCGCGGGGTAGAATGCCCGCGGACCCTCTAACAACCTCATTTGTTTTGCTCGATCACTATTGGTAGCCGCCTGTCAAATCAAAGTAGCCACCTGTTTCAAAAATTAGAGACAGCCCTGAGTAAACTGTACTTTTTTCACAAATTATAAGTAACGTGCCATACTTCGATTGGTGAACTTATTTTAACCAACTGTTGATTAAGAACAAGATAAACGAGAAATGTGACACATTCGGGGGCATAAAAAGTATTCTGTGGAGTCCGGAATCTAAACTGATATTTACGACTTATAAAACAAGAACCTGCAGATTCTGCAATTTCTATTTTCTACTTTATAAAAAATGATATTTACTATTTTATAAAAGACTTTATCACATAACGTGTGGTGTGGGAGTGTCATATCACCATTCAATATTTTCGATATTCCACTAGTGGTATAATGTTAATGACGTCATGGACGTCACGTTAATGTAGGTTTTCTGACATAATGTGACGTTATAAGTTATGTAATAAAAAGAATCTAACATTCGTTCTCATTCATTATTGAATTTATTAAACTCGTTAGCAAAAATGATATAATGTTCGGCAAGAGATTGCATTACATCATTTTGCCAACTCGTTTAATAAATTCTATATATTTTACTACTTAAAGATGATATTTACTACTTTATCAAAGATGAAAATAAAACTAGCCGCAACATAAAGCCCATAAGAATCTTCCATCAGTATCCGATGAAGATCGGGAATTCCAACACAAACCGAGGCTGTGCTGAGGTTCCGATTAAAACAG
>JAWPHD010015896.1:0-52784 GCA_037043455.1 Cyrtodaria siliqua
ACCCGACCCTATCTAATTTTTCTGGTGAAACCTAGCATTTTTTTCCAATTTACCAGAAAAACATAAAAATCAAGGCTGTTTTGGGTATAAAATGCTATGTTCCTATATATATATTAAAAACAAAACATATGAAAATAAATCCGTACCTACCCTACCTACCTTTTGTCTCGCCTTTTCGAAGAAAAAAAGAGACATAGGCGTTGTTTTTACAGCGGCGATGGCGGCGGCGGCATTCAAGTTTTGCGTTTAGGTCATTTTCTCACAAACTGTATACACTAGACCTTTCAAACTTTGCTTATAGTTGTATCTTGGGTGTTACATTGCAACGTGACAAAGCAAATGTGGAAGTGACCTTGACCCTCTAAGCAAAGGGCAGATAACTTAATAATGTTTAGGTTAAACTTTTGAGTTTAGGTCGCTTTTTCACAAACTGTATGCACTAGACCTTTAAAACTGTGCTTATAGTTGTATCTTGAGTGGTACATCGCAACGTGACAAAGCAAATGTGGAAGTGACCTTGACCCTCCAAGCAAAGGGCAGATAACTTAATAATTTTACCTTCAACTTTGGCGTTGAGGTCAATTTCGCGCAAACTGTATGCACTAAACCTTTCAAACTTTGTTTATAGTTATATCTAGGATGGTACATCGCAACGTGACAAAGCAGATGTGGATGTGACCTTGACTCTCCAAGCAAAGGGCAGATAAAGTAATAAATGTTACCTTCAACTTTGGCGTTTAGGACACTTTTTCACAAACTGTATGCGCTAAGACCTTTCAAACTTTGCTTATAGTTGTAATTCCAACGTGACAAAGCAAATGTGGATGTGACCTTCACCATCCAAGCAAAGGGCAGATAACTTTAATTGTTACATTTACATCACTTTATCATGAACTATAATTATGCACTAGATGTTTTAAACCTAATTTATAGCTTAATCTTTGGAAGAAAAACATTCTATTTTGACATAGTTGTGTCTTGGGTAATGCATGTTTTTGCACGCATGGATTTCATTTATGACCTTTACCTACTTTTTGGAGCTTGATGATTTTTAGCTCTACTGGCCAAGGACCTTCATTTTTCATCTGATCATTACCGAAATTTAACAGATTGTTAATATCAATAAAAGCTCGGACAAGTTCGAAAACCAGCCAGATCGACCCAGTTACAGCGGAGTTATGGCCCTTGATTTAGTTAAAAAGGCTATATTACGATATAGCTTTCATTTTTCATCTGATCTTTACCAACTTTACCAGATGTTTTGCCTTCCTTTTTTTTTAATTATTAGTATTTTTTTTAATATATATAAAAAAATATTTGATTTTTTTTAATTTTTCTTTTTTTGAAATTTTTTTTTTAGATTATATTTTAAATATTTTTGGGATTTTTTTTTCATTATTTTTTTGAATTTTTTTCTTTCATTTTAATGATTTTTTAAAGATTATTTCCTTCTTTTTTTTAAAAAAATAATTTTGAATTTTTTTTTAATTACTTTTTTACAATTTTTTTCAGTAGGATGTCTAATTGTGCAGAGCACGGTATATCAATGAAATCTTGGACAAGTTCGAATACCAGCTAGCTCTTGTAAGTAACTACAGAGTTATGGCCCTTGATTTGTTGAAAAATGCTATATTGTATTTTCCTTTGTTACATCTGTAGTTACTTCATTTTTTACCTGATCTTTACCATATGTGTTTAGAATGTTAATATAAACGCCTCCCCCCCCCCCCCCCCCCCCACCCCCCGCCCCACAGACTAGACGCACCAGACTTATTGCCCATGATTACCAGGTGAGAGATCTAAGGCCATCCTATCCCTGTTGTTTCCGCAATGTTTTAGAAGAAGTACTGATGGGAATTTTATGTCGACAACCCTTGATATAAGAGCCGTTTTAGCCAGTAGAGCGTCCACAGGCCCTCTTGTGCTTCTTGTATTTAATAGAATGGCATTTTGTTTTTAAGCATATGCACTTAAATGTCACCTCAGTAAACAGCAAACTCCATTGTTTTTAGTTACTAAAATGTTTACAAACTTTCATTTAAGCATCATTGACCACGTCCAGCCCCCGTTAGACGAGACATGTGAATCCGTAGATTTCTTGTTTCTGAAATGTTACCCTAGACCTGGGCTGAAAATTGAAATATAGAGCCCTGCCTAAACACAAAGGTTTTTTGTTTGGCTTTATTACGGAATTATAGCTCACCTATAGATGCCTGCAATCTATCAGAATTAAAACTTCGGAATTCGTAAGTACAACAAACTTGGTATTGTCACCCTTCTGTGTCTGGGTTTGAGTAGGTTCCAGTGGGGAGAGGAATGGTGGCAGGGCACGCGCCTATATAAATCCTCGAAATACTCACCAACCTCCTTGTTAAAACCTGGATCAATACCCTGTATGTGGATTGACTAGATAAATATACAGACCACCCCTGCCCCACATGCTCTTAATATTTCTTTAGGCCCTCAGACAACTAGTAAAATATAAAGATGTTTGACCTTAAAAAGTGAGGCACTGCATGTTTTATGCATAGTTATATAATCAATTAGTTCATTTAAAAAGTTGATTGTGAAATGTGTCCGCTTTCCTTTATATAATTATGTTTCATGTGTTCCTCCAATGTATACACTCCTCACTCGCCCACAAACTCTTGTTTGCAATATTCGGGAATGGAAAACTTGGTCAAGTTCAATACCAAGAATGGCCGTAGCATGTGTGTCATAAGTCGATGGTCGATGGTAAGATGCGATGGTAAGATCCGATGGTAGATGGTAAGATGCGATGTAAGATGCGATGGTCGATGGTAAGATGCGATGGTAAGACGCGATGATCGATGGTAAGATGAGATGGTAAATTGCGATGGTCTATGGTAAGATGCGATGGTAAGATGTGATGATCGATAGTAAGATGCGATGGTAAGATGCGATGGTCGATGGTAAGATGCGATGGTCGATGGTAAAATGCGTTGGTCATTGGTAAGATGCGATGGTAGGATGGGATGGTCGATGGTAAGATGCGACGGTCCATGATCCATCGCATCTTACCATCGACCATCGCATCTTACCATCGACCATCGCTTCTTACCATCGCATTCTACTGTCGATGGTCGATGGTAAGATGGCCCTAACAGGACACCGTATTAAATTGTCTGAATGAATAAACGTATGGTATTTGTCAAATGTGCAAGACAGATTGTATATGAGCGTGCAAATGCTTAAGTCTACCATTAATTAGCTGCGAGAATCGTAGCTTTTATGGTGTGTACCTATATCAGAGAGCTACGATGCCAACATTTATATAGAATGTTAAGGTATCAGAGTCGACTCCATCAAGAGAGGTTTCTGAAGAAATCAAGCAATGCCTGCATAAACAACCGCCGTAATTTTCAATAGATTAAACCTTAAATACCAGGCGTGCATGCATAAATCTCACAAAAGCGAAGAATACCTCGTCAATCTCGGCATTTTCATAAGACTGTCCATGCTTTTAAGCATACTTTTTCCGGAATGTTTACATTTCCACATATCTCTCGCTGACGCAAAACTTAAACCCGCCAACAACTGACATAAATTGACAACGGTCAGGTGTGTCGTAAGTTTCCAAATATGGAAAGAGACGTCACACGACAACGAGATTATTTCGAACGTAACTTACAATGAAAATGTCGGACCGCTAACAGCTGTCTTCGAGCACTGACAATATCGGCGCGTCTTCTGCATACAGTTGTGGTATTTAAGGTTTGTTCTATTAAAATACGGTGGTTGAGTCAGTACGGGGTCCTGTGGATAATTCAAGAACAAGGAATCATGGCTCAATGGTATGTACAAACTACCATAAGAGCCATGATTTTCACGCCTAACCATTAATGTACGGCGCTGTTTACTTGTGGTGAGGACGTGCGAGCAATTTAACTTGTATAAATATTATTATATAAACATTTTGAACATTGAAAACAATAAAGTACTTTAATTGAGAACAAATACGGTGTGTTTTGTATGGCGTTTTAAGTGATTTTCCAGCACATTTTTAGACTATATGACATTTTTAGACTATATATGACATTTTTAGACTATATATGACATTTTTAGGGGGTCTACGTAGTACGTCTTTCAGAAATATGAATTATTTAATGATCCTTAGTTTATATTTAAAAGAGATTATGTTTTGTGCAAACAGTTATAAAGCATAATCGGGAAAGTAACCCGTTAATTCTTTTTTTTTTTAGTTTTCACTTAATGATTCTATAAAACCAGAAGTAGTTCAAATTAAAGGATCGGTCAAAACAATAGTCAGTTAGTAGTCCTTAGCTTTTATGCCAATGTTCATGCAAAGTAAAAACACAACCCTATAAAAGCGTTGTTATAGGCAAACTGTTTATAAGGGAATGTTGCGTTTTGATGTTGACTGTCGATTGAAAACATTTTGAAACCAAAGAATGAGCACTATATTAAATATATCTTATCACCTCTATACTTTGCTTTGAGGAACTGTCCTGTACATACAAACATGTTTTGTTGGACTCCTTATGTCTATTGTGCGCCAGGCGACAATCTATCATTACGGTTATCGACGAATCCGTCCTGAAAATTACATGTTCGCATTGCCAAAACATAACTATCCACTTTATGCATTCGATCCGGACAATTTCATGCAATAATATAGTTCTTTACGCTCCTTCCAGAATTGATAAATGTTTTAAGGAATACAGAAACGACCACTATTATCGATAAACAGACGTATGAACGTGTCTATCTATAGTTTATAGTTTAAATTGATTAGCCAAAACATGCAATCTTCTTGAAACTGTGGACCGATGATTCATCTCCATCAAATTACACTATAGTTGTACAAATCGTGTTGTTTCTATTGCAGAAAGAGATATTTCTTTGGTGACTTAGTCCTTAAATTAACTGTACTAATGCGAAAAACGACAATTAACAAGAGGTCCATTAGTGTCTCTCTATATACGGTTGTGTTTATAGTGACTGAGAGGAAATGATTACTGTAGCATGATCTAGCATGTCAGTTAACAACAAATTGATCAAATATCACTAAGTACTAAGTGATTTGGTTTGCTTCTTATCCCTGAATGTTTTTATTTCCATACAAACAGTTTCTGATTATCACCAAGTTTGATTTGAATGTTTGCTTCAATAAGACCTAAGACACAGTCGACAACTGGCATTATGAACACATGCCGTCTTGATCTTCAATAAGAATGTCTTGATCATATCCAGCGTTTCATTTTCAATGTCACTGATCAATGTCTGGCCTCGAAATCACCAGCCATTCTTCAAACTATTCTTGGACTTGAGCTTAAGTACTCAAATTTCATTCACACATATTCCCATGACCTTCAAACATAAACAATCGTATGAAGTTGCTATTTACTATAATGTATCATATGTATACATAGCAGCTTGTTACGCGTATATTTAAACTTATAGAAATATGTGTGAATGAAATTTGCATAATGGGCTAAAGTCTAAGAATATTCACAAGAATGCTTGATAAATTCAAGGCCATATGCAGATTTTTTGTGTAAATTTTCCATAACTCCTGGACTGTTCGAGATAATGAAACGACAGTCGATTGTGTATGTAAAAGTCGATTGTGTATGTAAACTCCTGGACTGTTCGAGATAATAAAACGACAGTCGATTGTGTATGTAAAAGTCGATTGTGTATGTAAAAGTCGATTGTGTATATGAACTCCTGGACTGTTCGAGATAATGAAACGACAGTCGATTGTGAATGTAAAAGTCGATTGTGTATGTAAACTCCCGGACTGTTCGAGATAATGAAACGACAGTCGATTGTATATGTAAAAGTCGATTGTGTATGTAAATTCCCGGACTGTTCGAGATAATGAAATGACAGTCGAATGTGTATGTAAAAGTCGATTGTGTATGTAAATTCCCGGACTGTTCGAGATAATGAAGACAGTTGATTGTGTATGTAAAAGTCGACTGTGTATGTAAATTCCCGGAATGTTCGAGATAATGAAATGACAGTAGATTGTGTATGTAAAAGTCGATTGTATATGTAAATTCCCGGACTGTTCGAGATAATGAAATGACAGTCGATTGTGTATGTAAAAGTCGATTGTGTATGTAAATTCCCGGACTGTTCGAGATAATGAAGACAGTTGATTGTGTATGCATAACATACAGACCACTCCAAACTGCGTCATGATATTTCCACCCGTTCAGTCATTAGACGATGGTGGTGTACGGGGATTGGGGTGGTATGCGGGGGAATGAGGTAGGGTGTGGCGGATGGACAGCAAAGAATGAAGTAAGTGCTGAACATCAATGGATATAGAGCATGCGGCTTTAAAATGATTTGTTATTTCAAATCAAATTGGTATAATACGTACAAAACTTCCTCTTTTGTTATTAGAGAGCCATGCTAGAGAGTAAACGCCTATTATATATGATTTTTTTTATGACAATTATATATGGCTCCTTTGATATAAGAATCATATGAGTATCGTATGAGAATGCATGCATATTATTATTATATATGACAAAATTTCCTATGTACTGCTTTGTAGGTTGCAATGTTGCTTGTGTGCTAATCGTATTGTTTCGATGGTTATATGAGTGTATGAATGCTAACTAGTCAGTAGAGCGCCCTCACGTCCTCTCGGGCATTTTGTTTATCGTAGGTCGATAGCAGGCGTTAATATATTATAAATTAGCAGCCTTAGCAAAAGTATATATACAGAACCAAACAGCTAACGCACCAGTAGACAAACCTTTAATATCTCAATAATAACAATCAATTAATAAAAAAAAAATCATTCTGAACGACACAAATATATTGTCAATAATTACCGTAAATTTAAAAAAATCATTCAAATCGCCTGTCTCCAACGGTACCAGTCGGCATATATTAAAGGTATTGTCTACTGGCGCGTTAGCAGTTTGGTTCAGTATATATTGTGTTAAATGTTGTATGGTCTCCACGCTAATAATTTGTCTTACAGACTGAAACAATTACAGAAAATCGTTCTTGAAGAACCGAATTTGAACATAAAATCCATGGAACTGTCCAGACAAGTTTGCCAACACAATATAAAACACACACAATGAATTTAGTAAATGCTATCTGACTTAAAAAAGCAAAACAAATTCAAAAATATCGTAAGGTACAGTCACGAGCATAGATGACTCGTAAGGTACAGCCAAGAGCATAACCGACTAGTAAAGAACAGCAATGGGCATAGTCGACTTGTAAGATACAGCAATGAGCATAGTCGACTAGTTAGGTACAGCAATGAGCATAGTCGACACGTAAGTTACAGCAATGAGCATAGCTGACTCGTAAGTTACAGCAATGAGCATAGTCGACTAGTAAGGAACAGCAATGAGCATAGTCGACTCGTAAGTTACAGCAATGAGCATAGTCGACTAGTAAGGAACAGCAATGAGCATAGTCGACTCGTAAGTTACAGCAATGAGCATAGTCGACTCGTAAGTTACAGCAACGAGCATAGTCGACTAGTTAGGTACAGCAATGAGCATAGTCGACTCGTAAGTTACAGCAATGAGCATGGTCGACACGTAAGTTACAGCAATGAGCATAGTCGACTCGTAAGTTACAGCAATGAGCATAGTCGACTTGTAAGGTACAGCAATGAGCATAGTCGACACGTAAGTTACAGCAATGAGCATAGTTGACTAGTAAGGTACAGCAATGATCATAGCCGACTCGTAAGGTACAGCCAAGAGCATAACCGACTAGTAAAGAACAGCAATGGGCATAGTCGACTTGTAAGGTACAGCAATAAGCATAGTCGACTAGTAAGTTACAGCAATGAGCATAGCCGACTAGTAAGGAAGAGCAATGAGCATAGCTGACTCGTCAGGTACAGCAATGAGCATAGTCGACACGTAAGTTACAGCAATGAGCATAGTTGACTAGTAAGGTACAGCAATGATCATAGCTGACTCGTAAGTTACAGCAATGAGCATAGTTGACTAGTAAGGTACAGCAATGATCATAGCTGACTCGTAAGTTACAGCAATGAGCACAGCTGACTCGTAAGGTACAGCAATGAGCATAGCCAACTAGTAAGAAACAGCAATGAGCATAGCCGACTAGTAAGGAACGGCAATCAGCATAGCCGACTAGTAAGGAACAGCAATGAGCATAGTCGACTCGTAAGTTACAGCAATGATCATAGCTGATTCGTAAGGTACATCAATGAGCATAGCCGACTGGTAAGGAACAGCAATGAGCATAGCCGACTAGTAAGGAACAGCAATGAGCATAGTCGACTCGTAAGGTAAAGCAATGATCATAGCCGACTCGTAAGGAACAGCAATGTGCAAAGCCGACTAGTAAGGAACAGCAATGAGCATAGTTGACTAGTAAGGTACAGCAATGATCATAGCTGACTCGTAAGTTACAGCAATGAGCACAGCTGACTCGTAAGGTACAGCAATGAGCATAGCCAACTAGTAAGAAACAGCAATGAGCATAGCCGACTAGTAAGGAACGGCAATCAGCATAGCCGACTAGTAAGGAACAGCAATGAGCATAGTCGACTCGTAAGTTACAGCAATGATCATAGCTGATTCGTAAGGTACATCAATGAGCATAGCCGACTGGTAAGGAACAGCAATGAGCATAGCCGACTAGTAAGGAACAGCAATGAGCATAGTCGACTCGTAAGGTAAAGCAATGATCATAGCCGACTCGTAAGGAACAGCAATGTGCAAAGCCGACTAGTAAGGAACAGCAATGAGCATAGCCGACTCGTAATGTACAGCAATGAGCATAGCAGACTAGTAAGGAACAGCATTGATCATAGCCGACTCGTTAGGTACATCAATGAGCATAGTCGACTCGTAAGGTACAGCAACGAGCATAGCTGACTAGTAAGTTACAGCAATGAGCATAGTCGACTCGTAAGTTACAGCAATGATCATAGCCGACTCGTAAGGTACAGCAATGAGCATAGCCGACTAGTAAGGAACAGCAATGAGCAAAGTCGGCTCGTAAGGTACAGCAAAGGAACAGCAATGAGCATAGTCGACTCGTAAGTTACAGCAATGAGCAAAGTCGGCTCGTAAGGTACAGCAAAGGAACAGCAATGAGCATAGTTGCCTAGTAAGGAACAGCAATAAGCATAGTCGACTCGTAAGTTACAGCAATGATCATAGCCGACTCGTAAGGTACAGCAATGAGCATAGCCGACTAGTAAGGAACAGCAATGAGCAAAGTCGGCTCGTAAGGTACAGCAAAGGAACAGCAATGAGCATAGTCGACTCGTAAGTTACAGCAATGATCATAGCCGACTCGTAAGGTACAGCAATGAGCATAGCCGACTAGTAAGGAACAGCAATGAGCATAGTCGACTCGTAAGGTACAGCAATGAGCATAGCAGACTAGTAAGGAACAGCAATGATCATAACCGACTCGTAAGGTACAGCAATGAGCATAGCCGACTAGTAAGGAACAGCAATGAGCATAGTCGACTCGTAAGGTACAGCAATGAGCATAGCAGACTAGTAAGGAACAGCAATGAGCATAGTCGACTCGTAAGGTACAGCAATGAGCATAGCAGACTAGTAAGGAACAGCAATGATCATAACCGACTCGTAAGTTACAGCAATGATCATAGCCAACTCGTAAGGTACAGCAATGAGCATAGCCGACTAGTAAGGAACAGCAATGAGCATAGTCGACTCGTAAGGTACAGCAATGAGCATAGCAGACTAGTAAGGAACAGCAATGATCATAACCGACTCGTAAGGTACAGCAATGAGCATAGCTGACTAGTAAGGAACAGCAATGAGCATAGTCGACTCGTAAGGTACAGCAATGAGCATAGCAGACTAGTAAGGAACAGCAATGATCATAGCCGACTCGTAAGGTACAGCAATGAGCATAGCCGACTAGTAAGGAACAGCAATGAGCATAGTCGACTCGTAAGGTACAGCAATGAGCATAGCAGACTAGTAAGGAACAGCAATGATCATAACCGACTCGTAAGTTACAGCAATGAGCATAGCCGACTCGTAAGGTACAGCAACGAGCATAGCTGACTAGTAAGGAACAGCAATGATCATAGTCGACTCGTGAGTTACAGCAATGAGCATAGCCGACTAGTAAGGTACAGCAATGAGCATAGCCGACTCGTAAGGTACAGCAGTGAGCATATCCGACTCGTAAGTTACAGCAGTGAGCATAGCCGACTCGTAAGGAACAGCAGTGAGCATAGCCGACTCGTAAGGTACAGAAGTGAGCATAGCCGACTCGTAAGGCACAGCAGTGAGCAAAGTCGACTCGTAAGTTACAGCAATGATCATACATGACTCGTAAAGTACAGCAATGAGCATAGCTGACTCGTAAGTTACAGCAATGATCATACATGACTCGTAAAGTACAGCAATGAGCACAGCTGACTCGTAAGTTACAGCAATGAGCATAGCTGACTAGTAAGGAACAGCAATGAGCATATCTGACTTGTAAGTTACAGCAATGATCATAGCTGACTCGTAAGGTACAGCAATGAGCATAGTCGACTAGTAAGGTACAGCAATGAGCATAGTCGACTCGTAAGTTACAGCAATGATCATAGCCGACTCGTAAGGTACAGCAATGAGCATAGCCGACTAGTAAGGAACAGCAATGAGCATAGTCGACTCGTAAGGTACAGCAAAGGAACATCAATGAGCATAGTCGTCTCGTAAGTTACAGCAATGATCATAGCCAACTCGTAAGGTACAGCAATGATCATACATGACTCGTAAAGTACAGCAATGAGCATAGCTGACTCGTAAGTTACAGCAATGATCATACATGACTCGTAAAGTACAGCAATGAGCATAGCTGACTCGTAAGTTACAGCAATGAGCATAGCTGAATCGTAAGTTACAGCAATGAGCATAGCTGACTCGTAAGGTACAGCAATGAGCATAGTCGACTAGCAAGGTACAGCAATGAGCACAGCTGACTCGTAAGTTACAGCAATGAGCATAGCTGACTAGTAAGGAACAGCAATGAGCATATCTGACTTGTAAGTTACAGCAATGATCATAGCTGACTCGTAAGGTACAGCAATGAGCATAGTCGACTAGTAAGGTCAGCAATGAGCATAGTCGACTCGTAAGTTACAGCAATGATCATAGCCGACTCGTAAGGTACAGCAATGAGCATAGCCGACTAGTAAGGAACAGCAATGAGCATAGTCGACTCGTAAGGTACAGCAAAGGAACATCAATGAGCATAGTCGTCTCGTAAGTTACAGCAATGATCATAGCCAACTCGTAAGGTACAGCAATGAGCATAGCCGACTAGTAAGGAACAGCAATGAGCATAGTCGACTCGTAAGGTACAGCAATGAGCATAGCAGACTAGTAAGGAACAGCAATGATCATAACCGACTCGTTAGGTACAGCAATGAGCATAGCCGACTGGTAAGGAACGGCAATGAGCATAGCCGACTCGTAAGGTACAGCAACGAGCATAGCTGACTAGTAAGGAACAGCAATGAGCATAGTCGAATCGTGAGTTACAGCAATGAGCATAGCCGACTAGTAAGGTACAGCAATGAGCATAGCCGACTCGTAAGGTACAGCAGTGAGCATATCTGACTCGTAAGTTACAGCAGTGAGCATAGCCGACTCGTAAGGAACAGCAGTGAGCATAGCCGACTCGTAAGGTACAGAAGTGAGCATAGCCGACTCGTAAGGTACAGCAGTGAGCATAGTCGACTCGTAAGGTACAGCAATGATCATACATGACTCGTAAAGTACAGCAATGAGCATAGCTGACTCGTAAGTTACAGCAATGAGCATAGCTGACTCGTAAAGTACAGCAATGAGCATAGCTGAATCGTAAGTTACAGCAATGAGCATAGCTGACTCGTAAGGAACAGCAATGAGCATAGCCGACTCGTAAGGTACAGCAATGAGCATAGCTGACTCGTAAGTTACAGCAATGAGCATAGCTGACTCGTAAGGAACAGCAATGAGCATAGCTGACTTGTAAGTTACAGCAATGAGCATAGTCGACTCGTAATTTACAGCAATGAACATAGTCGACTAGTTAGGTACAGCAATGAGCATAGTCGACTTGTAAGGTACAGCAATGAGCATAGTCGACTCGTAAGTTACAGCAATGAGCATAGCCGACACGTAAGTTACAGCAATGAGCATAGTCGACTAGTTAGGTACAGCAATGAGCATAGTCGCCTAGTAAGGTACAGCAATGAGCATAGTCGACTCGTAAAGTACAGCAATGAGCATAGCCGACTCGTATGGAACAGCAATGAGCATAGTTTAATCGTAAGTAGTTACAGCAATGATCATAGCTGACTCGTAAGGTACAGCAATGATCATAACCGACTCGTAAGGTACAGCAATGAGCATAGTCAACTCGTAAGTTACAGCAATGAGCACAGCTGACTCGTAAGGACCAGCAATGAGCATAGTCGACTTGTTAGGTACAGCAATGAGCCTATCTGTCTCGTAAGGTACAGCAATGAGCATAGCCGACTAGTAAGGAACAGCAATGAGCATAGTCGACTCGTAAGGTACAGCAATGATCATAGCTGACTCGTTAGGTACAGCAATGAGCATAGCCGACTCGTAAGGTACAGCAATGATCATAGCTGACTATTAAGGAACAACAATGAGCATAGTCGAATCGTGAGTTAGAGCAATGAGCATAGCCGACTAGTAAGGTACAGCAATAAGCATAGCCGACTCGTAAGTTAACGCAATGAACATGGTTGACTCGTAAGGTACAGCAATGAGCATAGTCGACTCGTAAGTTACAGCAATGAGCATGGTCGACTCGTAAGTTACAACAATGAGCATAGTCGACTCATAAGTTACAGCAATGAGCATAGCTGACTAGTAAGGTACAGCAATGAGCAAAGCTGATCTGTAAGGTACACAATGAGGCTAGCTGACTCGCAAGTTACAGCAATGAGCATAGCTGACTCATAAGTTACAGCAATGAGCATAGTACAGCAATGGGCATAGTCGAATCGTAAGTTACAGCAATGGGCATAGTCGACTCGTAAGGTACAGCAATGAGCACAGCCGACTCTAAGGTACAGAAATGAGAATAGCCGACTTGTAAAGTACAGCATTGAGTATAACTGACTAGTAAGCTACCGCAATGAGCATAGTTGACTCGTAAGTTACAACAATGAATATGGTTCACTCGTAAGTTACCACAATGAGCATATTTGACTTGTAAGGTACAGCAATAAACATAACCGACTCTAAGGTACAGCAATAAGAATAGCCAACTCATAATTTACAACAATGATCATAGCTGACTCGTAAGTTACAGCAATGAGCATAGCTGACTCGTAAGTTACAGCAATGAGCTTGGTCGACTCGTAAGTTACAACAATGAGCATAGTCGACTCGTAAGTTACAGCAATGAGCATAGCTGACTCGTAAGTTACAGCAATGAGCATGGTCGACTCGTAAGTTACAACAATGATCATAGCTGACTCGTAAGTTACAGCAATGAGCATAGCTGACTCGTAAGTTACAGCAATGAGCTTGGTCGACTCGTAAGTTACAACAATGAGCATAGTCGACTCGTAAGTTACAGCAATGAGCATAGCTGACTCGTAAGTTACAGCAATGAGCATGGTCGACTCGTAAGTTACAACAATGAGCATAGCTGACTAGTAAGGTACAGTAATGAGCATAGCAGACTCGTAAGGTAAAGCAATGAGCATAGTTGACTCGTAAGGAAGAGCAATGAGCATAGTCGACTCGTAAGTTACAACAATGAGCATAGTCGACTCGTAAGTTACAGCAATGAGCATAGCTGACTCGTAAGGTACAGTAATGAGCATAGCAGACTCGTAAGGTAAAGCAATGAGCATAGTCGACTCGTAAGGAAGAGCAATGAGCATAGTTGACTCGTAAGTTACAACAATGAGCATAGTCGACTCGTAAGTTACAGCAATGAGCATAGCTGACTAGTAAGGTACAGTAATGAGCATAGCAGACTCGTAAGGTAAAGCAATGAGCATAGTTGACTCGTAAGGAAGAGCAATGAGCATAGTTGACTCGTAAGTTACAACAATGAGCATAGTCGACTCGTAAGTTACAGCAATGAGCATAGCTGACTCGTAAGTTACAGCAATGAGCTTGGTCGACTCGTAAGTTACAACAATGAGCATAGTCGACTCGTAAGTTACAGCAATGAGCATAGTTGACTCGTAAGTTACAACAATGAGCATAGTCGACTCATAAGTTACAGCAATGAGCATAGCAGACTCGTAAGGTACAGCAATGAGCATAGTTGACTCGTAAAGTACAGCAATGAGCATGGTTGACTCGTAAGCTACCGCAATGAGCACGGCTGTCTAGTAAATTACAACAAAGAGCATGATTGACTTGTAAACTACGGCAATGAGCATAGTTGATACATAAGCTACCTAAATGAGCATAGTTGACTCGTAAGATATCGCAATGAACATAGTTGGCTCGTAAGTTACAGCAATGAGCATAGTTGACTAAGTTACAGCAATGAGCATAGATGGCTCTAAGCTACCGCAATGAGCATAGTTGGCTCCTAAGTTACAGCAATGAGCATAGTTGGCTCGTAAGCTACCACAATGAGCATAGTTGACTCGTAAGCTACCACAAGCAATGAGCATAGTTGACTCATAAGTTACAGCAATGAGCATAGTTAACCCGTAAGTTACAACAATGAGCATAGTTGACTCTAAGTTACAGCAATGGGTATAGTCGACTTGTAAGGTACAGCAATGAGCATAGTTGGCTCGTAAGCTACCACAATGAGCATAGTTGGCTCATAAGTTACATTCAATGAGCATAGTTGACTCATAAGTTACAGCAATGAGCATAGTTGACTCATAAGTTACAGCAATGGGTATAGTCGACTCGTAAGTTACAGCAATGGGTATAGTCGACTTGTAAGGTACAGCAATGGGTATAGTCGACTCGTAAGTTACAGCAATGGGTATAGTCGACTTGTAAGGTACAGCAATGAGCATAGTTGACTCGTAAGTTACAGCAATGGGTATAGTCGACTCGTAAGTTACAGCAATGGGTATAGTCGACTCGTAAGTTACAGCAATGAGCATGGTCGACTCGTAAGTTACAACAATGAGCATAGTTGACTCTAAGTTACAGCAATGAGCATAGTTGACTCGTAAGTTACAGCAATGGGTATAGTCGACTCGTAAGTTACAGCAATGGGTATAGTCGACTTGTAAGGTACAGCAATGAGCATAGTTGACTCGTAAGCTACCACAATGAGCATAGTTGGCTCATAAGTTACATTCAATGGGTATAGTTGACTCTAAGTTACAGCAATGAGCATAGTTGACACGTAAGTTACAACAATGAGCATAGTTGACTCTAAGTTACAGCAATGAGAATAGTTGACTCTTACTTACAACAATGAGCATAGTCGGCTCATAAGCTACCACAATGAGCATAGTTGACTCTAAGTTACAGCAATGGGTATAGTCGACTCGTAAGTTACAGCAATGAGCATAGTTGACTCTTAAGTTACAACAATGAGCATAGTTGACTCGTAAGTTACAACAATGAGCATAGCTGACTCATAAGTTACAGCAGGGGTGGGAGTGGGGAGGGTGTGCAATAGTAAATAAAACGTAAGGTAATGAGGTATTTAGTAATTTTAATGCTTCAGTAACAAGTAGTCAAAATTATATAGTAGAAACAACAACTTTATTACACAAGTATATATATATATGGACATTGTATGCATCTAAATATGTACAAACATAAGCAATGCTATTTTATCATGATGAGATATATGGAATAAAGCACATTGCCACTGAAATATGATAATTGTGCAAGTATATCTATTGGGAATGTATCTGCATTTGGAATGTATCAGGTTTGGTAAATATGAAGGGGAAAATAGGAGCAAAGGTTAGAGATTCACTATCAGTTGTGTTTATATTGCCCAACGACCAAAATGTAAGTTTCAATGCCATACTTGATAGGCCATACCAGGGTCCTCTGGCCATTTTTTTCCTTTCGCAAATGAAAAAAGTTGGAGCCAAATTGGAGCCAAAATTGGCTCGAAGATAGCATATAATATTTTCGAAATTATTTTTATGTATTTTTAAATGAATTATGGCCCATGAATAAAGCAGTTAGTAATAATTATAATCATAAAATTATATTTTAATAAATGTTTTACTCAATTAAAATAAATACCGTACATGTATACAAGTACAAAATCTAGAATTATACTGATCACTGGTTTATTTTATCCTGTCAGTTATAATCAAAGCCTAATGTATACTTGACACAAATATGTGTATTTCACACCTCAACATGGACAAGTGTTGCCTTCTGGACTTGGAAATAAGAGGTGCTAATTTTGGCTATTAGGATATTAGGTGATTATACAGGGGAAAATTAAGGGGTATGACGAGATTGGAAAGTAATACACATCATTCATGACTGACATTGGATATTTCTTTTGCCAATCACATTCGCCAAAATTGTTTTTTTATCACCACTTTTATTATTTTGTCTCATTTGACTCCATTTGCGAATCCCAGAGAAGGCCCTGCATACTATCTTTGTTCAGATCCCTCATCCCTGATATTAGACAACGATCTGGCCTGGAATTCACTAACCATTCTTCAAACTATTCTAGACGAGCTCAAGTACTCAAATTGCATTCACAAATATTCCCATGACCTTCAAAAATAAACAATCTTATGAAGTTGCTATTTATTAATATGCATTATACTTATACATAGCAGCTTGTTATGAACGTTTATACTTTAATTTATAGAAATATGTGATTGAAACGTGCACACTTGGGCTAAAGTCTGAGAATATTCTCAAGAATGGATGGTGAATGCAAGGCCAGATATCGTGTACCAAACTGACAATCAGATAAATCAGATATTAAATAATGATCAAGTTCATCCAGTATCTCTACTGGGCGATCTTCATTAGAATGTTTTGCCTCTATGAGGTATCTCTACTGGATGATCTTCATTAGAATGTTTTGCCCCTATGATGTATCTCTACTGGGTGATCTTCATTAGAATGTTTTGCCCCTATGATGTACGGTATCTCTACTGGGCGATGTTCATTTATAGAATGTTTTGCCCCTATGAGGGAGGTATCTCTACTGGGTGATCTTCGTTAGAATGTTTTGCCCCTATGATGTACGGTAGCTCTACTGGGCGATCTTCATTAGAATGTTTTGCCCCTATGATGTATCTCTACTGGGTGATCTTCATTAGAATGTTTTGCCCCTATGATGTACGGTATCTCTACTGGGCGATGTTCATTTATAGAATGTTTTGCCCCTATGAGGGAGGTATCTCTACTGGGTGATCTTCATTAGAATGTTTTGTCCCTATGAGGGAGGTATCTCTACTGGGTAATCTTCATTAGAATGTTTTGTCCCTATGAGGGAGGTATCTCTACTGGGTAATCTTCATTAGAATGTTTTGCCTCTATGAGGTATCTCTAGTGGGCGATCTTCATTGGAATGTTTTGCCCCTATGAGGGAGGTATCTCTACTGGGTGATCTTCATTGGAATGTTTTGTCCCTATGAGGGAGGTATCTCTTTTGGGTGATCTTCATTAGAATGTTTTGCCCCTATGAGGTATCTCTAGTGGGCGATCTTCATTGGAATGTTTTGCCCCTATGAGGGAGGTATCTCTACTGGGCGATCTTCATTAGAATGTTTTGCCCCTATGAGGGAGGTATCTCTACTGGGCGATCTTCATTAGAATGTTTTGCCCCTATGAGGTATCTCTACTGGGTTATCTTCATTAGAATGTTTACCTTTAAAAACACATCTAGCAAAACAGTATTACAACATGATTTATATTTAAAGGTAGTGGATCGAAACATATTTTCCCACATTTTAGGAGGTTGGGGATCGTGGGGTATCACATGTTAATGGAAACAAATTGTTTGGTAGGAAAACAATAGATGATTTTTTTATGTCTCAAGAACTTCAATTAAGGAATTTTTTTCTTCAGTATTCCAAAAAGCAATCAATTTAGAACTTCTAGCACCAAGCTGTGTTTTTTTTAAAATCCAAATAACCTTGAAATGTGTTTTTTTAGTAAACTGTTTCAGAAACACATACATATTTAATACACAAAAATTGTTGTTTACATACAGTGACACAATACAGTGATTTAAAACGTGAAATCTGATTATCATAATTAATTTAGTCGGCATAATCACGTACATCATACCTGCATACAAAGTGTAAAATATAGTATATGAATATATAGATAAATATCTCTAACATATATACATATATACATATTTACAAATTCTTTATAAAAGTATATCTGTATCAAATGAACAGTCTGCATAATGCTTAAAGTAGCTATCTCGCCAGCAACAGCAAAATTTTACAACATATTTATAAAAAAAATTACCTATGAACGATGAGGTATATATATAACTTACATATTTTGAGAATTCAAACTCTATAGACATAATATAATTGGTTTTAACCAGCCAGGTAAAACCTCAAATCTCATAATTCATTTTACGCATATTCAATCATGGGTATTTTAAGAAAACGTGAATAAACCTTTACTTTTAACTGGCACATATACATTGTTATATGACCTGAACACCTGGATGGAGTTTTGATAAACAGTTTTGTAGTGTAATTTTGACGTTATTTGGCGGGTTAGTTTCTTTAAAACATTGTTAGCAATACAGAAAATATAGGCAAATAAAATTAACGATAAAATATTGTTCTTTAATTTCTAAAAACAGCATCATTTCATATAATACGATCTACTCGGATTGCTTTCTTCTATTAAAACATAACGGAATTAACAGATAAGACTATAGGGCCGTGCCATGACAAAATATTGTTTCCATGCCAACTGTGCTTTCATCAGAATAAAAAACAAAATTGTGTGGTCATTTCCCATGTAAAATTTTTCAACTAATGTCTATATTAAAGGGACACACGGTAATCTTGGAGTATTTATATTTAAAGGGACACATGGTAATCTTGGGAGTATTTATATTTAAAGGGACACACGGTTATCTTGGAGTATTTATATTTAAAGGGACACACGGTAATCATTGGAGTGTTTATATTTAAAGGGACACACGGTTATCTTGGGAGTATTTATATTTAAAGGGACACACGGTAATCTTGGAGTATTTATCAAGCATTTAAATTAACAAATCAATATTTCAAGTATCGTTTTGACTTTAAAACTGCTTGTATATAATTAAGTAATAAATAAAACTTGAAGATTTAAATTGTTTGTCATTATTCAGCCATTTTGCATATAATCAACAATTAGTAATATGCAAAAACAATTTGAATTAACCTATTTAAATGAGTATAATCAATAATGCTTTGCAAATATGTAAATTTTGTACAGAGAAAAACTAACCGGATAGCGCGAGTTAAAGAAATCAAGATTGAATCTGTCCCTTTAAAACCTATGAAAATGTTTTCTCTGCGACTGGTGACAAAAAAATAAACTGGGAGGTTTTAAAACCCCAATGAAATTTATTTCACATACTGTAGCTACACCAGTGTAAAATTTTATACAAATAATGAAACCATAAGACAAGCTATTACATAGCAACTCTTGTTAAATACTGTCTTCCTTAAACTGCTATGATGCATCATGACAAACGAGGTGATTCCTGTGGACCAGTCACGCGTAACTGTTACTGAAGCGTGTTTTATTATTATGGCTATAACAAAAACAGATAGCCGTATATAGTCATTAAACCAATTGGCAAATAAAGTCGAAAGCATACCTTATCACAGCAAGGCTCTATATGAGTATTATAAAACATATAAATATCACAATTAGCAACAATCTATCGGATACCTCAGGTATATCTGCCTGTTAATCCGATAACAACTACATGTACTGTAGTCCCAAGTATTAATTCTCCAAACAAATTCAATAACTTTTTGAAGGGTATGCTTTCATTCTGCTTTTGTTACTAACAAATTGTTAGATTAATGTTTTTTTTGTTACTAACAAATTGTTAGATTAATGTTTTTTATATTAATTTTGTTAATATAATCTTGTTAATTTTCATAAAAATATAAAATGATCAAAGAAGATGTCGTTGAAACCATTACTCATCAAGCAACGATCGAAGATTCCGAAAAAAAAGTTAGTGTTAAATCTGTGGCGATGGATAACTTAAGTGTTTATTTTTTTAAATATCTTACAAGAAGTTGGAAAACAACATCTTTAGAACAGAGAAGCATTTGTTGTAATTTCTATTTTGACATTTGGAGATTTCCGCTTATTTTCGCTGTGAAAGTATTTTCGGCATTTACTTTGAGCGTGCAATATCAGTTATTGTTAATATTTAAGTTATTTAATATTAAACAGTTACCTCAATTGAAAAAAGAATATGACAGAATAGAAGCATACAATAATCACCACTATTTCATTGAATAAATGTTTTTGTGCTACATGCACTTGGTAAAATAACACAAATCTAAGGTAAAATAATCCAGATGAATGCATATTCATATTACCCTGATGAAAATGATATGTTTAGTTTTAAACAAAGTACATGTATTATTAAAGGTAAATATTTTTATCACTTCTGCTTTTAAACATTGATCAGCAGATGGTAGACAATATTTCAGCACAACAAAATATAAGTTTAAAGTCACTATGCAGCCGAATATTCGATCAGGTAAAAATTTACAAGTAAACAGGAGATAATACACACTGTTTTTAAACTTATAAATGAGTCTGGTGAAATATTGTCTTCCTGTAACACCACTATTTTGAATTGCATTGTGAGTTACAAACAACTCAAAAATCATTTGAACTGAATTGAATTGGGGTTTTAAGGCGCACCAACACATGAAAGGTTCTATGGCGCCTAACAGGAATTAACGGGCCTAGAACCTTCTCACCCTGAACTGCAGAGTTGCTGCAAATTCTATTGTAGACACTCCATTTACACTGAAGCCACGTTATTGTTTTTCTGCCACTGCTCTAGTAAGTGATATGAGCGAGATTGCACCTGAAACAATGCAGGGGTCATGATGAAGACCTTGAATGAGCATGAACAAAAAATGATAATGGGGGGTGGTGGGGGGGTTCTACCATTTGAAAATATCTCCAAATTTGGATATTTTAATTGTGCATGCATTATGTATTAAATATGAGAATATGCATTACTTTATAAACGTAATACACTTAAACACAATGGTTAAATATAGTAAAAAGCATGTAGTTCAGCAGTTTAGCTACTTTAAAAGGCACATGTTTATACAAATGTATCGACAATGCATTTTCATGATATGTCATACAAAATATAATTTCCTTTCAACCATATTGCGTGAATCATGAAAAAAATGTAATTCTGTGGTTACAAATCAGAATGAAACTCTAAAGGGGCACACAGGGTAATCTAATTAATTATCAAGGGGCATACAGGGTAATCTGTGTATCAAGCATTAACATTTGGCACCTTGATGTATTAATCCAGTATTATGAAAAGTAAACTAATGAGTAATAATGCACAGATTTTGCATTAATCTGCAGTGATTTTCTTTGTTTTAAATGATATTAATCAATATGGCATGGCAAAAAATGGTACAAATAATCCATCATAGGAAGACATGGATTAATTAATGTATAAAGGCGAACACTAATATACACAAAGCCTTTAACAATTGAGCACATAATCCAATGAGAGACGTTGGTAATAACACATCACACAATAATTATCTCCATACTATATACGTGATGATTGCTTCCGTGCAGGCTGGGAGTGGCTCTAAACAACACAATATGTTGATGAGTCTTTAAACAAAATTATAATCTTATTTCATATTGAGTCTGAAATACAAAAATTCAAAATCCACCAAAAAAGCCATTTAGAATACACGTATAACTATCACTACTGGTCCTTCATTACTGGACTATCCGTTTTACGCACCATCAATAATGAATCATATGATAAAGCAAATTAGGAATCTTTTACCTGATAGGCTCCTGTTAGATTTGAATTGATTTTGTCATTCCCTTTTCCTTTCCGATGAAAAAATAAATATAAACTGCTTTGCCCAAATGTACATACATCATGCAGGCTCGAATTTAGCACTCGCAAAATCACGAAATGCGAGTTGTTTTGAGGAAAAGCAAGTTGAAGTTTTCAGCGCCCACAAAAAAGTGAAAGTAATGTACATCTTTCCAGTACAAATTTAGCATGATTGATACATGTAGATTACTAAAAAAACAAAAGGAGTTCGCTGTTGTCTTCAACAATACAATCAAATTAAGTAATGTATGCGCAGAAATGTCTTTGACTGAAAGAAGATGATAAAATGCCGGTAAGAATGCACTTTTGCGAGTTGAAAAAAAAACCAAGTGGGTAAAATAAAATCTAGCCACTGACATTTCTTTCCTCCCAATAGGGCATTCTCCGTCTTGATAGTTTGTAAAACAAAAAGAAATTACTACCATAGCTTTTAAAGAAAGTCACATGACATATAACTAAATCAAGGGCCATAACTAAAGAATCTGGTAAAGTTTGGTAAAGATCAGATGAAAAATGAAGGCCCTACCATATTAACGAGGCAAAATATAGCATTTTAACTAAATCAAGGGCCATAACTCTGCTGTTACACTTCCGATCAAGCTGGTTTTCAAACTTGTCTGAGCTTTCATTCACATTAACAATCTGATAAAGTTTGGTAAAGGTTGGATGAAAAATGAAGGCCCTATCGTCTTAACGAGGCAAAATATAGCATTTTTAACTGAATTGGAGTTTTAAGGCGCACCAACACATGAAAAGGTTATATGGCGCCTAACAGGCATGAACATCAAGGGCAATAACTCCGCTGTTACTGGTCCGATATAGCTGGTTTTCATACTTGTCCGAGCTTTCATTTACATTAACAATCTGGTAATGTTTTGTAAAGATCGGATGAAAAATGAAGGCCCTATCGTCTTAACGAGACAAAAGTTAACGACGGACGGACGACGGAAAACTCGCCATCCCATAAGCTCTACTGGCCAAAATTAAAACTTGCGGTATCCCATTAATGTTTCAACATAACTTGTTACGATCACATTAGCTCACTTTTGTCTAAAACAGACTCAGTTATGGAACAACAGTCCTGGTAAAAAGGCTGATGCCGTATCTTACATATAGACAACAGACAAGCCACAATAGTTCATTCTGACGGTCCACAACACAAATAAACATAAGCATATTATTATTAATAGAATTTTTCATGGGTATCAGTTGAAGATCAGCAACTCCAACACACGTATACCAAGGTTGGAATAACCTTATTTGAACCGGATACCCATAAGATTGCTTTTTTTCTTGCATTCTTGCATACAACTCATATTTTGTGTGCTGACTTCGCCAAAAATAGATGTTTTGAAAGTTTATTTACACAATGGTGTCATGCAACTGTTAACGTTTTTGACGTCATTGTTGATGTGTATTACTTTTTTCTGCTCCTATGTGTATGATCAGACTTTTCAGCACATGCATAAAACATGCATAACCTTATCTGGTATGGAAGAATATTATACCTAAGTTCAGCATAATAAATATGCCCTTTAAAGATTAAAGAAGACTGCTACCGAATATTGGGCATTTAATGTTCCACTATTTGTTTGGAGCCTGGAATCTCACTCTGGCAGTCACTTCCATCTGCTCTGGAACTGTCTGAATCTTTAACACCGGTTGGATGACAAAACAATGCATAAGTAACGACTCCCGGTTGGATGACAAAACAATGCATAAGTAACGACTCCCGGTTGGATGACAAAACAATGCATAAGTAACGACTCATACATTGTCAGTCCCATTCACAGTAGTATTCCGCCGCGGATGTCGAATCGTCCATTTTGAATCAATTTGTTTTAAGTTCTGAATGTGTACTTTTGTTAGCTGCATACGCACATTTTCGGGAAGACTCCACGACGTGGTGCCCTCCTCATTTTGGTAAAACAAACGCCCTGAAGTCATCGGGTCTTTACTCAAATGCACTGTCCAGCCCATCGGCAGTTCTGCTAAACTTCTCGGTATACCACACTCACAACGCTCGGTAGATTTCAGAACATCCTTAAGTTTCTGAGAAATGTCTTCAGAAACATCCCTAGCCCTGGAATAATAAGGATTGTCGTCTGATGCCCCTTTTGGCCCAGATGGGAGGGGTAAAGCAGGTCTATTACCCAGATCACTATTTAATGAGTTATCAGTCCACCCACTAGCTCCCGTGCTTCCTGTGCCACTGGTGTCAGACGTCGTTCCTGGTCGCATTGGCAAAGGTGGTGGCGGATCTGCACCGTTTTGCAATAAACTGAATCCGCTGCCGCCTGATCTTGTACTATTTAAACTAGACATGCTGGTGCTTCGCATTGGCAATGTACGGGAGCCATTTTGTCTTTGTGGATCAGGTGTACCATTCGGGGTATAGAAATTTTGGTTAAAGTCTGACCGACACAGTGGGTGGAGAAAATAAACATTGTTTACCCCTTCAAGATTTTTCACCGGATTTAAACTGTACCAATCCACCAATGCTTGCACACTTTCAAACTTCTTTTCCACAACAAGGAAAAACTTGCAAGAACATCCATCATTCTCTATTTGAATATGTGTATGTCTGACACTGCGGTCTGGAACTCTGAAATAGTGAAAGAAAAGAAAACATAAAATCAACATATTTTCTAAGTTCTTAAAGTGGATACATTAGACTTTGCAGGGGGTCTAGGGGTTCAGCTTAAAATTGTTAATGAGTTTCTATTCTAAAGGGTCAAAACATAATAAATGTGCCTGAATGAACCCCTATTTACAAGGAATTACGTAGAGCACTGTGATCTAGTGGTAGAGCGTTGGACCCATGATTCAAAAGTCGTGGGTTTGATCCCCGCCATAACCATATGTGTTGTGTCCACGAGCAAGACACTTTATCTGTATTGCTTAGTACTACCCAGGAAGACAATCAAGAAGTACCTTATAAGCGAATCGCTTACGACAGGTATAGAATACAGTAAGGAATGTCATTCTGTACAGTAATGTGAACTCTGCTAAGTTACACACAGGGGTTAATTGAAGCATTTTAAGACAGAATTCGTTTAAAATGTAGACCTGAACACAGAACACGATACTAACACCATATTTAGATTGATATTATATATTTATCATGAACTGGAGCATTTTTAAAACGTCTGATTTTTATAGAAAAAGCCGGATGTACCAGCTTAACAGGGGATGGACAAACAAGATCATTTACCTGTTAACATTTAAAACGGTATTATGATTGCAAAATTCAGGTCACAAATTGTTTGGATAGTGCTTAGAAGTATGGAGTTTAATTATACTATGGAGCAAGTTAACAAATTTTATTTACAAGGCCATCCGTAAAAAATTGTTGGTTTGCTGTGCTCGACCTACTCTCTAAAAAGAGCCCTACCCAAAATGTGTTATTCACTTATTGCAATTCTTTTAACTTTTTTTTGTTGCTATTTTAAGAATATTTTCCATTTCATTTCTTATGTTTTTTACTGTCCTTGGAAAGAAAAAATTATGCACCTACCCACCTACATGTACCCACCTAAAACTTTTTGTGTCGGAGCACAGCAAACCAACAATTTTTTAAAGATGGCCCAACCAAGGCTAAACTGTACACATATATACAAACCATGAACAGCAGACCTGTTAGCCTATAGATTCTAGACCAATTCCTATAATTATGACATTCTACTAGTCACAGTTGAGTAGGAAAGAATGCAGGTCATTTGTAACCAAATTTCATAACTGATGATATAAATGACTACTGGCAAGCTACCGGTACTTACAGAACAGATGCCGTCAGGAGGTCCCTGTTTCTGTTGCTTGGTCGTAGCAGGAAGTGACCTGCCTGATTTTTCCCTTTTTTCTTGATAAAATGTGTAACCTGCAATCATAAAAATGCAGTATTATTACCATTTGTTAAAATACAGATAGATAAAATGTGTGAGTCTCATATATAAAAACTTGATTACATAACAGATGATATACTGTTTCAGTAGACCAGGGGCGGAGTTAGGCATGATCGCACTCCTAAAATCAGTAGACCAGGGGCGGAGTTAGGCATGATCTCACTCCTAAAATCAGTAGACCAGGGGCGGAGTTAGGCATGATCGCACTCCTAAAATCAGTAGACCAGGGGCGGAGTTAGGCATGATCGCACTCCTAAAATCAGTAGACCAGGGGCGGAGTTAGGCATGGTCGCACTCCTACAATCTAAGAAGTTCAAATTCATATGGAAAAAAAATCTACTGAAAAATAATTAAACAAGGCGATTCTTTTTTTTCCCATTTAAGTTTGCATAGATCTTAAGTAAAATAGTTACACTGATGTAGGAGTGAAAAACAAATGTATAATTTACCAGGTGTATTGTACATTTGTTTTTTCACTCATGCATCTCAGTGTTTCTCTACGCAGAAATGAAAATATTTAGTCCGATTAATCATTCTCTATAAAATCTACATAAACATAATAAAAGTGCCCATGATTTTGTAATAGAAATATAAATAGTAATTTTTGTTACCCAAAATGAAATACAAAAAGTATGACAAAGACATTCATGGTAACCTAGTTTTAGTATGCATGTATAGCACTTTTCTTGATTATCTATATCATGTTTGTAGAGTGTAGATCTATGCAGCTTACTTAAAAAACAGAACTAACTAGAACTGTAAGCTAACAAATACTCCCCGCTCGGGGTAGAACGTTAGCAGTCATTGCTAATGATAAGAGAAAAAATTTGGTGCAAATGATATTATCATAAATTAGGCATAAGGTAAAAAACAAATTGTCAGAAAGATTTATGTTTTATTTTATTTTTGTAACTGATAGTTAAAAGGTTATGTAGGTGCTAAATACGCAGAAAAATGCAGAATTGGGAAAATAATTTAATATTCATAGACTGTCTTACCTTATCTTTATATATGTAATAATGAAGTCTTCTGTTAGAGTGCATGATCCTTTTATTGCCAACTGGGGTATAACAGTCAAATGAACAAGAAACGTGGAAATTCAATAAAAACCAGATTTTCCTAGCGGAAACCGTCTTTCTATTTTTAGTAACGGTGACCTTGAACTTGACCTCAGTGACCCCAAATGAAATCCTAAGTATATGGTACCTACATAGCAAGTTTCGTTCCAATACCTCATTCCCAACTAAAGTTATCGAGAGGAAAACGTTTTTCTATTTTTATTAACTTTGACCTTGACCCTAACCCAAGTGACCCCAAATACAATCCCAAACTTCCTTTTCATATAAGCTACCTAAACAGCAAGTTTTATTGCAATACCTCATTCCCAACAAAAATTATAGAGCAGGAGACCGTGTTTCTATATTTAGTAACAGTGGCCTTGACCTAGACTCCAATGACCCCAAGCTTCCTTTCCATATAAGCTATCTACAGTACCCTGCAAGTTTTATCGCAGTACCTCATTCCTAACAAAAGTGATTGGGCAGAAATCGTTTTCTATTTCTAGTAACAGTGACCTTGACCCCAGTGACCCCAAATGCTATCCCAAGCTTCCTTTCCATAAAAGCTACCTACCCAGTAAGTTTTATTGCAATACGGTCCAGGGCCTCCTCTGGGATTCGCAAATGGAGCCAAATGAGACAAAACAAAATAAATGGCGATAAAAAAAAAACTTTGGCGAAAGAAATATCCAATGTCAGTCATGAAATGTTGTGTATTAATTTCCAATCTCGTCATACCCCGTAATTTTCCTGTGTAGAATCGCCTAATAACTCTGCCAAAATTAGCACCTCTTATTTCTAAGTCCAGAAGGCAACACTTGTCCATGATGAGGTGTGAAATACACACATTTGGTGTCAAGTATACATACATTAGGCTTTAATTATAACTGACAGGATAAAATAAACCAGTGATCAGTATAATTCTAGATAAGATTTTGTATTTGTATACATGTACTGTATTTATTTCAAAACTGAAACATTTCCAGATTAATAAGTTTTATTTTTATGTAAAAAATTGAATAAAATATTTTTTAAAATATAATTATATGATTATAATTATTCATGGGCCATACTTCATTTAAAAATACATAAAAATAATATCGAAAATATTATATGCTATCTTTGAGCAAATGTTGGCTCCAATGTCTCCAATTTGGTTCCATTTTTTTTCATTTGGCGAAATCGGTTGCGAAAGGAAAAAAATGTCCAGAGGAGGCCCTGATCAATACCTCATTCCTAACAAAAGTTATGGAGCGGAAACCATTTTTCTATATTTAGTAACAGTCAGATCCCAGTGACCACAGATGCAATCCCAAGCTTCCTTCCCATATAAGCTTCATCACAATACCTCATTCCTAACAAAAGTTATTGATCAGACAACATTGGGTCTACGGACAGACAGATGGACGAGACAAATCCAGTTTACCCGCCATACAAACTTCGTTTGCGAGGGGTATAATGATAAACCCTTACCGGAAGTAATGAAATGTGAACAAGAGGTCAAGGTCAAAGTACATGTAGGTCACAGTGATCTACTTTTGGTATACATGTTTAGAATTTCTTTATTTTGGATCAACTGGGCAACACAAGCAATATTCCTGTGAAGCTTAAAGGAAACCAGACAGGTAGTTTCAAGGTAAATAAAAGATAGCCACTGGTGGCCATGTCTGAAATCTAATCAAAATGAATGTTGTTTTACTTGCCATTCATTTTGATAAAGGTTCCAAATCAATATCAATTATGGTTTATGCGAAAAAATCACTACAAAATGGTCTTCTGAAAATGTATATATAGCTGTGGCAGCCATCTTTGCAGAATCTTATTTTTACCTATAACCAAATATACACCAAGAGCAACATTCATGTAGTGTGAATTTGCGTGAAAATCCAGCCTTCTTGCTGGGCAAGTGAACAACCATGAAGATTAACTTTTAGATCTTATCCAGCAACCAAAATACATATTTCTTAGTCTAATATTCTGTACTTACCTCCTCTGTGCTGTTAAAATTATTATGGTAGTAAGGCAGATTGTTTATATCTTCTCTTTGTGATACCCTGCTTGTCGTACTAGGGCGTCTTGCCGTCATTTTCTCCTTAGGCATGGCTTTCCACACTGCATGTCCTCTAAATGTGCAACGTTAGATCTGAAAAGTTATTTAAAATAAATATATGCAAAAAAATAAATCAAATATTAAAAAGAAAGTACAATATCAGGAACACATACATACATGTAGGTAAACAGTGCTGATACATGTATGTATAAGATGTGTATGACAAGCATCTAATTCATTCAGCACATGACCACAGGCAGACGGCGCGTACCCTAACCCGCCCACACCCTACCCCCCCTCTACTACCCCCTCCCCCTCTACTACCCCCTCCCCCTCTCTACTACCCCCTTCCCACCTGTTTCTCTACTACCCCCCTTAAATATGTTTTCAATAAACTGTTCTACTTGGTTTTCAATGAAAAAAAATAAAATACATACTCTCTATACCATATATGGTATAGAGAGTATGTATTTTTATTTTTTTCAAAGGAAAAGTGATCCCAATTAGAACAGAAAAGCAATAAAAACATTCCAAAAAATAGTATTGTTAATAAGTAAGCACACAACACGTAAAAAATATAAAACATAGTTGAAAATTACATGAACTAAACAATTTCAATTGTTTCAATTGTTTAAATGGGGACATTTTTCAGTGTGATGTTTTGACTATTTGAAATGACATGCAGGGGATGTTTTGACCAAACTCTGCAGTGGCCGAGTGGTTGCCTCTTAATCCAGAGGTCCCGCGTTGTCTCAGGTTTTTAAAACATACTTCTCAGTACCTTATTCATGCAGGGGACTGTTCACATGCACAGGGTAATGTGAAAGTATGCCATTCTTGGGGATATATTTAAAGACGTCGTTCCGGTTTGGATGGAGCAGGGAGAGGGTTACAAAGCTCACTGAACTTCTCACGTCTTCTGTTTATCAGTTCAGAAAAGTATATAACATGAATAACCTGGTAACCCAACATAGTAAATAAGGCTTTGTATGACAATAAGGACATGCATGTAATCAGAATTATATGTGAGCAGTATCGGAAGAAAAATATAGAACGTTTAGACGAGGAGACGTTATGACTTGGTGACGTTTTGACCGTCCCAGCCTGGCCAAGCCCCAAAAACATCGTACAAACTAGTGCTCATGTGCAACATAAATAAACCAATATTGTTTCTTCTAGGGGTGATAAATAGTAAAATGACATTTAACGATAAAGAGCAATATACTGTAATCCATACATGCAAATTGCACCATTGTGTTCCTTAATTCTAGAAATAAACAAACTGATCAAAACTGTTTTTCCCGGAAGTATATAGTACGGAAGATAATTAACTGCGCATGCGTGGAACCGGCAATGCATAATATACAAACCGACTTCACTTGCAATCAAGTACAACAGATTTGCAATGTTATCATAATGAGGGAGGGACGGAGGGAGACTGGGACCTTTGTCATTATCACTTCCAAAAAACTACGTTGTGGGGACACGTATACTTTCGGTAGTGCATTGAAATTCATGCACTCTGGCATGGTCCATGGATATACAGGTATGTAGATCTATGACTGGTGACATCTTAAAACGTATTAAATTTGATAATATTAGCAGAGCGGCATAGCCGATAAATTGTGATATTTGTGATACAAGCAACAACTTTTGCCCAGAGATAGAGTTTTTGATACTGATTATTTTCAGATATAGATCCATACTATTTTTTCACTTTTGCGCATAAATCTATCTATCTATCTTCCTTTAATGCCAAACCCCTGCTGGGGACCTAGGCATGCGTCGTCATACCGACAAAGACTGTTAGTATTTTAAAAATATATATAAAAGAAATTTAAGAAAAACATTGCAGTTTTTGGATGTTAGGTTTAAAAATAAAAACAAACATTGAATTTATGGTGAGATATGTTCAATTCTGCTGACTGCAGAATTGAACTGTTCTATATTGGGTAATATAGGGATGTCAGGAGCTAATGAATTCCAGTGGAAGATTGTTCTGGGGAAAAAGGAGAATTTGTAGTAGTCAGCGGTTGCGTCAATTAATTTGAAAGCAAGCGAGTGTGAATGTCGGGATTGTCTGTTCGTCAGTGTCATGTAGTCTTCTAGAGGGATAGCTACCAGGTCATTTGTGATCTTGTAACATAGTGAGAGTCGACTGTCGATACGTCTTTGGTCTAGTCTTCTCCACTGTAGGGACTGGAGCATCTCAGTGACACTACTGGTCCGTCTGTAGTCGTGTTTTGTCCAGCGTGCTGCCCGGCGCTGTACGGCCTCGATCTGGTTTATGGCAGTCTCAGTATGAGGTGACCAGATACTTGAGCAGTACTCCAGCTGAGGGCGGACAAGAGTTTTATAGGCCATGGACTTTAGACCTTCAGAATGTACCTTGATGTTTCTCCTTAAAAACCCTAATGTTTGATTTGCTTTTTTGGTGATGTTGTTGATGTGTGTGTTCCATTGTAAGTCCTCTGCAATAGTGAGGCCTAAGTATTTTGCAGAGGAGGTAGACTCAAGTTTAGTGTTATGTAAGTAATATATTGTGTCGATGTGTTTCTTTAACCTTGTGATGTGTATAACTTGACATTTTGACGGGTTAAACTCCATGTCCCACTGTTGTTCCCACTGTTCAAGAGTGCATAAGTCTGTCTGTAGTGTTTGTGATTGTTTTTCTTGAGTGATTGCAAGGTATATGGCAGTGTCATCTGCAAATAACCGGACCCGAGAGTTTATCTGGGAGGGGAGATCATTTATGTATGCAAGAAACAGTAGGGGGCCTAGTACGGATCCTTGGGGCACTCCAGATGAGACAGATATGCTTGATGACTGGGATCCGTTAACAACTACACACTGTGTGCGGTTGTTGAGAAATGACCTGATCCACGTTAGGGTGGTCCCTCTTATTCCATATTGGGACAGTTTGAGAAGCAGTTTCTCATGGTTGACTTTATCAAATGCTTTGCTGAAGTCAAGTAGTATAAGGTCTACTTGCTTCTTGGAGGTCACTGATTTGTACAGTTCATCCACAAGCATTGTTAGCTGCGTTTCACAAGACCTTTTTTCTCTAAAGCCATGTTGGAGATCATAGAAGATTCCAATATTAGTGAAATGTTTTGTAATGGAGGAGGCGATAACATGATCAAGGGTTTTACATAGAATACAGGTAAGGGATATTGGACGGTAGTTTGCAGCATTGGACTTATCGCCTTTTTTATATGCCGGGATTACATTGGCAGTTTTCCATATTAAGGGTAATTCTCCAGTTTTAACAGATTTCTGGAAAATCTTCTGTATGATTGGAGAAATCTCTTTGGCGAGATTTTTCAGTAAGATCGGTCTTATTTGGTCTGGGCCTGCAGCTTTATGAGGGTTTAGGTTTATTAACAATTTTTCTATACCCTTTGTTGCTATCTCAACAGTAAAGTAATAAGAATCTCTTATTACTTCACTGATCTCAATCATTAAAATCACTTAACTTTATTTTTACAACATATATCAGGGCTTTATATGACGGCTTTTATTTATCAGCCCAGCATATATCAACTAAATATCAACTAATAGATAATATTTATATTATATTTTCAGTTCTGCGCATGCGCAAACTCTGTTTAAAGGGACACGAGGCAATCGTGAATTTTAAAACTTTGCAGTGTTCCTGTTAGTTTTCTACACAACTTGCATTTGTTCAATCATTGATTATAATTGTAAGAATAGTATAAAGCACATTAATTTGTCATATTACTTACTGATGAATATTGCACCAATAATATATTTAAATCTATGGTAGACTGAATAAGAACAATAAAAGGAAGAAAACTCGAAATTGCATTTAATTATATATATACGTAGGTGGTTTAAAGCCAAATGATACTGGAATAATACATCGATACGCTCATTGTAATGATTGATAACAACTTTAAGATTGTCCATTTAAAGGGACACACGGACACGGCAACCTAAAACAATATTATTACAGACATCCAAGTGTTTTTTAATTTATTCAGCTGATCATGGATATACAGGTGTTTGTAGATCTATGAGCTGATGCAATCTTCAAGCCAGCAAGAGCTTTTTAGGTTATCTAGGTTTGTTAGGGAAGCATTTATTATTCGCAATACTGCAATGTATAAGGAGTAAAAAATGTATGTTCATCCTCATTGGACATGACATGTGAACTATTAAAACTTAAAATAGTAACATGAAACTATAATGTACTAGGAATAGTTAAATCATTATAACAGGATAAATACGTTCGTCATAGTGAATGTGTGAGACATTTCTGGCGTCAGAGTGAATGGGTGAGTTGTATGAGTGTATAGTATGTATGATTTGTGTGTTTGTACTTTTTCATTGTTTAATGTAAAACTTGCATTGACCTGTCACATATTAACAATTGTAATATGTATATGACGAGAAACAATTGTTAAAGTCATACATAAAGAATATGTTCTGTTCTTCTGTTCTTGAAGTATTTATCAAGCATTGAAATTAGAATCTCGATTTATTTATCTAGTATCACTTGGAATGTATACCTGCTTGCATATATGCCTAATTAAACACAATTGTGAGTTTCCTTGTATCAGGTTTAAATATATTATTAGTGCAATATAATCAACAGTTAATAATATGCAAACAAACAAACAAAGAAACACACCATGCTTTAAACTATTATGATAATTAATATTAACAATTTAAACAAATGTAAGTTATGTAGAAAAACTTTTTTTTTTCAAAAATCAAGATGGTCGTGTGTCTGGGTTTCTTTAGTGAAAACATATCAGATTGTCATTACATATTTTTATGGGCTAAACTATTTTTGAAATAGAAACGTTTGGTACAGTCTTCTTTATTAGTGATAACAAGTCATTAAGCCACACATTTTAATACATCTTAATACGTGTGCAATAGTAGGTTGTGTATATGACGAGTACAGTGACATTGAACTTTGTGTTTTAGTGCTTATATTTGCTTCCATCTCACGTCTCTAAATCATATATTTGATGTATTTCACATTCCCCGTTGTAAGCACACGTGCTTGGAGTGCAGCTTTAACACATTTGCAGCGTGTTGAACAGTCTTCCTGGCAGTCACATCTGACAAATCGTGGGCACTAAGAACTTCTTTCTGTTGTCCACTTTGATAAACATGTCCACAAGTCAAGTTTCTGCCAGTCTGCTGGATTGGTCAATATTACTTCAAGATTAAACGCTTGCCTCCTGATAGACACAACGCAATACATGATGTTTAAGAGCTGCATGCGTCGGTGGATGTACATTCCCTTCTTCGTGAACATTTCTCTTCTGATAACGCCATTATCAACACACAAACTAGTTCTGTCATACAAACGTATTACAAACCTATTACACATCGTTGTAGAGACAATTGACTTTTAAAAAAAAAAAAATTGGACCACCTAGAAAATAGATAATTATGATATCATGTGAAAGTATAAACTCTCTCCAACAAGGATCAATTGAAATTACTTGCGCATTTGGCAGTCAACGGTTAAAATACATGACCCCCATAAAAACAAAGAAATATTGTTTTAAAAATAAATGAACAAACTCTAAGGCAAGAAAAAAATGTGTTAAGTATGTTTTGTGGGACTTTCAATAAAAAAACTTTCTGTATATTGTTGGAAATAGACGCGATAAACGGATGCAAAAAGGGAGATAATAAAATTTAAAAATAATCAAACATACGCAGCTTCGCTTTTATCGTAAATCATTGGTGGTTTTATAGCAAATGAGAGTACGAAGCCTTACTGATTACAATCTCATCTAACATGTGTTTAAAAATACATTTTTTTTTTAAAAATACATTAATTTAAAGAAACGCATCTAGAGCGAGTTATGGTGAAATCAAGTCAGTTTTATGAAGATTTATTTTGTTTCTAAACTTATTAGGCCCCTATTTGTTGTTTGCGTTTACATTTAAGCATGCCTGATGAATTTGCCTACATTAAGCTTTAAAATGGATAGCAGTGTATTAGAACTATTTAATTTTTCAACTCACACACAAATATATACAATGATTTTGAATACGTATTGAAAGAAATGTCAAACTCTATAAAAATCGTATATACATATTTGATTTTAAAGCAAACGAGATACATCAAGACATGGTATCAGTTACAATTCGATCGTATTAGCATGTTTAACGCTTCACTTAAATTATATCTGTGTATACACATAGTGTAACCCATATTTGATACACTGTATTACTGTCTTTTGTATGCATATACCGTTTATATAACAACACGTGTGACATTTTTGTGTCGCCTTTTCGAAGGAAATCACTTTGTCGTCCGTCCGTCCGTCAGTCAGTTCGTCCGTCAGGAAAACTTAACGTTAGCTATAACTTTCTCATTTCTTGATATTTCTTCATCAAACTTTCAATATATACTCATCATGACAACATCAACATGACCATACTAAAATATAAAGGTCAAGGTCGCACTGAAGGTCATTATATGGGTTAACTACTCATTTTTTCTTCACGAAAACTTAACGTTGGCTATAACCGTCTCATTTCCTGATATTTCTTCATCACACTTTCAATATATACTCATTATGACAACATCGACATGACCATACTAAAATACAAAGGTCAATGTCACATTGAAGGTCATTATATGGGTTAAATACAAATTTTCTTCACAAAAACTTAACGTTTGGTATAACTTTCTCATTTCTTGATATTTCTTCATCATACTTTCAATAAATACTCATCATGACAACATCGACATGGCCATACTAAAATATAAAGGTCAAGGGCACACTGAAGTTTATTGTATGTCTGTTATCACTAACACGTCTTCATAGCCTCCCTTCGACCTTTCCAAGGAGAGGAAGTCGATGCAAATTACTTCCATCGGGAATGAGGATGTAATATGCACGAGCTAAGTATTTAATGGTACAGTCTTTCGACGTAGACATCTTCTTTTATCATCGGTGCAATATTGTCGTCCATCCCTGGCCAATAAAATCGTTCCTTGAATAGCAATAAAGTGCGGTGACGCCCTTGATGACCAAGGTCACCATGCAGAGCTTTGAAGATCTCTAGCCGAACACTCTCAGGAAGGACAAGTTGTAGACGGTCTTCACCAAAGACGGAAGCTCTCCTGTAAAGGACTTCTTGCATCAACACAAGTTTATTCCAATCTGTGAGGTAAGTATTGATGTCAGTTAGAGTACAGTCGATTGGCTTAGCCGGTTTCGGACCGTTTCTGTCAGATTCAATTACCATTGAGATGATTTGGTCCTGACTTTGAGCCTTGATCCAATCTTTTGTCAACATAGTATTGGCTATGAGTACTTCCATTGGTATCTCATATTCCGCGTTAATATTGTCCGGGAGTTGAATACTATGTATGAAAGGGCCAGTGTCCACTATTGCTGCCATACAGATGGCTTTCACGACTTCTGGTTCAACTTCAGTAGTTTCATGTTTCCTACGTGAAAGTCCATCTGCATCCGCATTTTGCAGTCCGCTTCTGTACACTGCCTTGTAGTTGTAGTTGGCCAAGGGGTGAGCCATCTATATATATGACCAGTAGCATCGAGCTTCGCCGTTGTGTTGACATACGTGAGAGGGTTGTTATCCGTTACAACCTCGAATTTCCCACCATACAAGTAGTCATGAAACTTTTCAGTAACAGCCCACTTGAGGGCGAGAAATTCAAGCTTGTGTGCCGGATAATTCCTCTCAGCAGGTTTCAGACTGCGACTGGCAAAGGCGATCACTTGATCTTTACCATCTTCCTTCTGTTATAGAACTGCTCCTAGACCATTTCAAGAAGCGTCCGTATGTACCTTGAATGGCTGTGTGTACTCTGCGTAAGCCAAAACTGGCAGATTGGTCAGTATCTTCTTTATTTCACTGAATGCTTGCTGTTGGCCATTTTTCCTATATAAAATGTGTTTTCTTTACAAGTTTCTTTTTACTCTGTTTTTGTTTCTTTGTAGGATGACAGATGGGCTTGTTCAAAGGGCGAGCGATTGTAGCAAATCCTTTTATAAATCGTCTGTAATATCCGGCGAAACCCAAAACTGGCGTACTTCTTTAACAGTCTTAGGTACTGGCCAAGATTTAACAGCCTCTGTCTTCTGTGGATCGGCTTGAATCCCTTCAGCTGAGATTACATGTTCAAGATAGGTGGTTTTTGTTTTGAAAAACTCACATTGTGAAGATTTAATTTTCAAATTGTACTGGGCAAGTCTTTCAAAGACGTCATCTAACTGTTCGATGTGGCTCTCAACGTCTTGACTAAAGATAACAATGTCGTCAAAGTAAATAAGACAGTCGCGGAGGTTTAATTCGCCCATTCAATGCTCCATGAGGCGCTGAAAGTGGCTGGAACGTTACAGAGCCCAAAAGGCATTCTATTACATTCATAGAAGCCCAATCCATCTCCTACTTGGAATGCTGTCTTTTCCTTGTTCTGCTCCCTAAGTTCTACCTGCCAGTATCCAGATTTGAGGTCTAGTTAGGAAAAGTACTTAGATCCTGCCAAAAGGTTCAGCGTTTCTTCTATGCGTGGAATAGCATAAACGTCCGTCTTTGTGCGCTGGTTGTGCCCCACGTTGGGCGCCAGTTATCATGGTTGGCTAAAATATTAAGTGACATCAATATTTGATTGTACACATGGGGAAAGGGTACAGCCTTCTCTGAATGGATGCCGAAAGGAGAACTGAAAGAATATATCACAGATATATAATATATTTATATCAAAATATACGACATCATTGTGAGTGACCAATTGCAATGTTGAATAGAATTGCATACACACATACATGAAGGCAATATTTATATTCATACACAAAATGAGCAACGATATGAAATAGTTCCTTTGCGAGATATTAATAACTATGTATTAAGCCAATTACATAAAGAAAGATAATAATATCGGACTGGGAAAGCAGCATTCAAGGACGACAGTCAACCACAAAACACAAAAAAAACAACACGCAAACAGACAAACGAGAAGACAAAAGTAATAAAAAATGCAAACGACATCACAAACACAAAAGGGTTGACAATAGGGCTACCGCCTTGGAACGGTCAGTGGCAACAAAGGCAACTGGGGTTTAAACCGGTTCTAGGATGCACCAAACCTCACACTTACCCTACTGTCATCCCATTAAAACAGGACAGTGTAATAAAGAAATCCCCGCCATGATCTAATCTCTAACCAACAAGGCAGCATCAATAGGCAATATAAGTAAAACACAAATATGCTCGTGTAAATATAATACATAATACGAGATTCAGGGTACAAACAATGATTTAATTACTCAACTAACCTGAAAGAATATATCATAGATATATAATATATTTATATCAAAATATAGACGTGTCTGCACGTCAAACATGTGTATATACAATATCATTTCTCTAAAACTTATAATTTTAGTCAGTAGGTAATATTTTGCTGATTTTTTTCATTTATGGGTTGTGAGCCATTTTAAAGAAGTGTACATTTTTGTGCAAGTAATTTTGGTGGGATAGTTTAGTACACATACTTTCCTTTCATTTGATATATAACAAGTCCATTTTCTAACTAGTCCCAGCTAACTCCTTAACAAAGCGATTTTTTCGCATATTGTCATTACAACACCAGGTAGATGTTATTGAAGCCTTTAAGGTTCATCTAAATGCCGGTCATAATCAATTTCTTATATTAAATATTTTTGTATTTTTTTAAAGAAAAAATATGTTGATATATACATCATTACAAGCGCACTTTTTTACTCTTTCTGTTGAAGCGTATTCGAGCAATAAAAGTTATTTGTAAAAAAACAAATACATTTTCTCCTTTTTTTTTTTTGCAATAAAAGGATATATTACTGATTGAAAGCCTTCTAAATACAGTGCCTGTGCTTAATATGTTAAAATTTTAATATTTCATAAAGATCTGAAGAAAAGAAAACAATTATTTTTTTCAAAATTTTCAAGAATTCAAGAATTCATTGAAAGCAACATTTTCAAGAATTCAAGAATTAATTGAAAGCGGGACTACTTTTAATTTTTAAACAAATATGTATGGTGTAGCAAAGGGACATTTAGGTACTTTAATTTATTTAAGGCTTGTATGAACAAAACACATTATAAGAAGGCCATTTATTTCTTGTTCTCAGATTTTTTGCTAAAAAACTTGCACAGGAGGAGAGAAAAAATCGGAACCTTTGCAAGCATGATCTTGTAATGGTGTTAGTGACTTTGTAAAACATTAAACTGACCAAACAAATCTAAACAACATGATTGTCTGATTTTATCTTAATTTGAAAACATGGTCACATGATCACATGATTGTTTGAAATGCGAGACCAAACACATGAATACCTGATAGATATTTTCATGTTTTGAAATAATAATTTATCAGATTTTTATCATTTTGCAACAATTAATGACAGACGGTTTGAGAAGTAAACCATCCCAAAAAGCTCCTATAATGTGTATTTTGCACACACTTCATTTCATTGAGAACTAAACTTTCACTGACGATGGTGAATACCCCCACGTTTTGATCAGTTGTCATGTGCATATGAAGTTTGGTAACAACCCATTCAAAACAATTTCAGGAATACAAGTAATATAAATGTGTTACGGGATGCAACGGGACGAACAAGTGTGTTATGGGACGCAACGGGACGAAATTGTGTTATGGGACGCAACGGGACCTTACAGATAGCGTGATTCCTATATAGCTCCCAGTTCACTTTGTGAAAACTGGGATATAAACATGATGAGAACAATATAGTATTACCTTATAAATCAATGAACTTTACTTGTCCATCTTTGAAGTCCTGAATTAGATGGTCAGCTTCACAGGGTTGATCCTCATTGTCATACTGTATTTCGTAAACAGCTTCAACACCATCTTCACCACGCACAACACCCAAAACTGTTCCACAACACCATTTTACAGTTTCCTTCACTTTCCACTGATGTTTTATGCACCTCCCTACAAATTTGACTTTGGTGCCACGCAGAGATCTACAAAATAGCATAATTTGTTCATATAACTTGTATTATATATATATAAATTAAATTTGTTCATATAACTTGTATTATATATATAAGTTACAAGGTATTTATTTTACTAAATACTAAATACCTAATAATGTCACAGTTGCAAAAAAATATAAAAAGATCGGACAGGGAAAGTAGCAATCAAGGACGACAGTCAACCACAAAACACAGAAACAAACACGTAAACAGACAAACAAGAAGGCAAAAGTAATAATAAATACAAACGACATCACAAACACTAAAGGCTTGACAATAGGGCTACCGCCCTGGAACGGTCAGTGGAAAAGTAGGCTACTGTGGGTTTAACCCGGTTCTAGGGTGCACCAAACCTCACACTTACCCTACTGTCATCCCATTAAAACAGGACATTGTAAATAAAGAAATCCCGAAGTGCAATTACAGATAAAATAAATATGACCAAAATTAAAACCAGAAATATATATACTGAACATGACTGTGTTGATTATATAACATTATGAAGAGTGCAAAATTAATGAATTAAAAAATCAGATGTATAAGAATATTAAAGAAATTAAGCCGTCAAATAACGGCCAAATTACACTACAAACCCAGTTATCAAAACTCTATGCAGTTGTTCAAGTCATACCGCTTAAGCCGGTGCTAGGGGGCGTGAGAAGTGTTGCTTCTTCCATTACTTCTCATGAACAGACTCAATAAAACCGAGACTGCTGCTTTATTCTCTTAATTGTGTTAGTTGCTCTCAAAGGATCACCTTTATCAGTACTTATATAATAATGCATATATGCCAATTGAAAGTATAGGTTCATTGAAGTGTTATTAAAATACCCGTGATTGAATATGAGTAAAATGAATTACGAGTTGTAACTATTAATTCGATGTTCCAGTTTTCAGATGCTCAATGTGATCTATTGGGAACACTCTTCGTCCGTCGTCCGTCGTTCACTTTTGCTTCAAACGACTTCTCCTCAGAAACCGCTTGACCAATTTTGAACAAACTTCACATGGATGATCCTTAGATGAATTATTTTTAGATTTGTTAAAATTGGGCCGGCGCAAAATCCAAGATGGACGCCATAGAAAATTCTTTAAATCACTTCTTGTACACTGGGAAGCTAAGGCCGTGGGTTCAAATCCAAGTGAAGCTAGGTATATATATATATATATATTATTTTTTATTAATTTTTATTACCCTTTCCTGTTTGGATGCGTTTTTTCTTTTGTTTAATTTTCTAAGTTTGTATATAAAGATTTTGCATGTTTTACGTAGATCTACATAGGGAAAACTTAAAAAACCTACTTTTAAATTGTTTAACATGGAGTTGTGGGTTTAAATTTCGCTTGAGGGTGTTGTTGTGTTTTGCACTTGTAAAAAGGTATTGAAAGGAATTTAATGATGAAACCCCTTGATATAAGAGCCATTTTAGCCTGTAGAGCATTCACGGGCCCTCTTGTTCTCTTGTTCTTTAATATTATTAATGATCGCTAACCCCTGGTCTTTAAAGTTGGCTCATTTGCAGTCCCTTGGGTCAATGATGGCAGCAACTCCTGGGTCCAAAGCTTGTATGCAGATATTTTGCATGTTTTACATAGACTTAAGACATAAGGAAAGATTCGGTGGTTCCACTACTCCGGCCGATAAAAGGCTCTGTTGTCTGCTTTTTAATTTAGTCTTTTGGCTGTTACTTGTGATATGCAGGCTTCATAACCGCTGCTTCCAACTAAATTTCATTTTGTTTATTTCGCTCTTCGGGGCATAGTATTTTGTTAGATACTGGGACCATATGCCGCTGGACATGGGGGAGCAAACTCTCTATGTCCACCGCCATATGCATGCCATCTTCGGGATAGTTAAAATTGTGTACTATTGATTTTATAAATATTGAGTTCTGCTCAACCCGGGGCTAGAGGGCGTGAGCGGTAGCTAGCATATTTCACTACCGTTCAGGAACAGTCTCAATCAAACCGCGACTGCAATATTTTGTATGTGTCGTGTTCGGCCGTTTCCAAAGGTCCATTATCATACTCTTTTGAAAACATCTTCAATCAGCATTTGCGAGAGGACAATGTTTTCATCACTGCAAAAAATATCCTCAGGTGATCGATTCAGGGCCATCTTGGCCCTCTTGTTAGGTTTGGCCTGACTGGTTAAAGCCATTTACATCATCAGGTTTAAAAACGGTGTACATATTTTGTAAAAGTTGACTGTTGTTGACATGATAGCTACTTTAAATTAAATGTATTACAATGAAGATTTTATGAGAAATGTTTTATTTACTTTAAAAATAGTCTTTATGAAAGTAAACAAAACTTACCTGTTTGTGACTCAGGAATTGCTTGTTGAAGGAAGTTCTACTTGTGACGGTGGTTCAATCGGTGTAGTCTGTCTTGGTTTTGTTGACTGTTTGGTCGCTTTCGCTTCTGTCGAGTTCTCATACTGCAAGTATATACAATATAGAACAAATACATCTGACATATTTCACTTTTAAAGCAAGGCATATTTTATATACCTTATTCTGACAGTGTATTCATATCTATGTACTTCTGTAATCCAGTGGTCTAATGTTCTTTTTCAAGATATACAGATGTTTAGCAGACATAGGTTTGAGTCTCACTTGTGCCATGTGATGATATTATATGTGAGAGAGTTTTGATATTTAGTAAAGAAAGGGTAGCAATTGTAATTAGGCATCCCAATTATACTAACATATCTGAGGTGTTCCTCTAGAAATTTAACTGGCTGCCATAATAATGTAAACCTAAATTATGAGTTGACAAATAGCGTAAACAACATAGGTGCAAACAGATTTGAATAAAAGTACTGAGTCAGGTTCTTATTGAAATCAGTATGAAACAAGATCAAATGAACAACTTATCATTATGACAGGGTCTACAGTGTTTGCTAGAATACAATAGTATAGAATGGTGGAAAAAAAAGTAAAGACCCTGTTCATACTGAACTTATTGATTCGAATCGGTAATACTATGTATGACATACATGGACTAATAGACCGGTGACTCATTAATTAGGTGATGTAGCATTTTTCAATAACAATTCGAAAACATAACTGAAGTGATAAGTTAAATATTATGCAGTTATAACAAAAGTACTGGTAAATGGGAAGATTGAAGGTGAAAAAAAGTTTATGAAAAAAGAAAACAAATGTCACTGCCCCGTAAAAGGATAGTGTGTTCAATATATACTTAACGCCATTAAAAGTGCAAGTTTGTTTTATTTATTTTTTGTGTCTATTTTTAATTAAAATGTCTCCAAGATCGATTGTAGCGTTATGTACATGTTAGAAATTATCCACATTCCCTAAAAATCTGGTGACCGATCACATTCATGTATTGAAATAAGTAAAATCGGAATTATGCGAAAATCACTTTCGTTTTTAATGGCGTTAAGTATATATTATGCCTAATTCCAGGTTCTCTTATTTCAGGAATTTACCCTCTCTCGGGGCAGCCAACTCGGGTAGTGCTGCGTTCAGATAGAATGCTGTAAGTTTGGGCAGCACAGTATTCCATAACTGACCCGTCTTGTGTAACTCGTTCAACGTGTAGCAGGTTTTTCAAAAAGTACAACCATTTATAGTTAGTAATATGCAGCAATCCCAAAGACTGACTGATAAAGTAATCATGTCTTCCTTTCAGTTTAAGCTCTCCATCTCGTATTTCTAAACAGAAATTATTTACAGACTTCATTGTAGCAGCCAGAGTCACTGCTTTATTGTACAGTACATTTTTACTTTTTATCAGTCCTACAAATAACCTTTCCATCTGGACTGGCTGCTAAGAACGTGTGATGTTGTGAAATAACAAGCCCCAATATGTTAAAAGTTCATTACAGTATTTTCTTTCAGTTGCATGTATTCATCCTTTGCTATTTGTTTATTGTTTAGTCCTATGTTTGTAGCGATATTTCCGGAGAATTTAAAACACAGCATAGATTTTTCTACATGTTTTACTGTTATATGTGTCTTGCGTTTCACAATTTTACCAAACACAGATGAGGTTAATCGTGTTTGCGTTCTTGTACCCACAAAGAAGAACTATATTGGTCTCGTGTTTTTCTTCTATATTTTCAATTTCACTGGCACTAATTTCAATATTTGATTCGAAATACTTTGTTTTCGCTTATTTTAGTTATTCCTCTCCTATGCCATCAACAATATCAAGGGATTCTTGTCCATATTCCATTTTTGCATTATTGCTTGTTGATTCCTTCACTAGCCTGCTTTTCATTTCCCATCTTTTCTTTTTCGCTTCTGTTTTTCCTTTGCTGATATTGTTTATTTCCATTTCTTTCTTTCTTACTGTAGTGATCAAGAAATATTTCACAAGGCTGCGTCGATGTACATTGTTCCCAAGCTGTACAAGTCCATTTAGGACCTCAATTTGATCTGAGAGCACCAGCATAACATCTAGTGTGCCAAGAAAATCTGTTGCAGTGATTGGACACTTCCTCCTCCACCCCACCCCCCCCCCCCCCCCCACCCCACATCCACCTTTGATCGCACATGCATCCAGGACTCACATACGTTTGCTGTGAAGTGCCCAACTAGTCTGTCACTCTCCAGGAGTCACATACGTTTGTTGTGAAGTGCCCAACTAGTCTGTCACTCTTTTCTGTTACCCTGTTCAAATTAACACTTATGTCTTTGAACATAGCTTTATTGTTTTCATTCATTTCAATTGCACGGTTACATCCTTTTCTTGCCTCTTCCTGATCCTGCAGCGAAGAACCCTCGGTCCAGAATCTACTTTGTTCCGAATGAAGATCGGCCTCATCAATATGTTCAGATTATTCATCCAATTCTTTATCAGGATCAATCACACCTTCTTTTCTCTTACTTTTACTAAAGTCTTCACTGCAATTGTCATGTTGCCCGAAGATGTGGTATTTACAGTTCTTTGTGTCTTTAGCAAGTAGTGTAGCTGACTTTCTTCTGACTTCCATTTCACTCCTCATTCGTATTGCACATCTTATTGCACTGACAATCCTGATTCGGTTCACTTGGTTTAGGTTTCCTTTACCCTTATATGATGGATTATTGTCCACCAGTTTCTCCAAATTTTTCCTAACTCACTTGCACATATGGTTAGCACACTCACATCTTCATCCATCCAAAGGGACCCGAAACTGGAATTTCTTCTCGGATTTTTGCAAAAACTGACGAATCTCCATCTCCTATAATTTCCAAGTAACGCACACCAAGCTTATCATATTTGCTAAAGCCTTCAATAATAATGTCCGACTCAAAAGCCTGACTGGATTTGTCCCAGTTTTTAAAACATTCATGAGATTTGTCCTCACATCCAACTGATTCAGCTCTTCAGCAAATATAACAAAATTTATTTCTCACATATGAAAGATGTTTTTAGTTTTTTTTTACCAATAATAATGACTCCAAGGGCATTATGCGAATGCTTGTGTGAGCGTTTGCATCAGCCTCCATCACATATGATAGTTATTGAAGGCACACCTGTGAAATATAGTAGTTCAGTATATAATTTTAACAAAAGGCCCTAATGGGCCGGCATAACTCTACCGGATTAAAGGGACACACGGCATCATGATTTGTTATAAACTCGCAGCATCCCGTTAGATTCTCTACATAACTTGCTTATTTGTAATCATTACAAAAGTTTAAAGCAAATTTTGTTTACATATTACTCTGTGGCTGTTCAGAACTAAACGGTGGCTACTGCACCAATAGTTCTATTTTTGAACTCTAGTGGTGCCCATGACCCACCAGTGGCTAAGTCGCGGTCACCGCAGTGTGTAGTAATTATTTTACGAGAACATTTGAAGGAAAGCAACTAAATTTTAAATATCTGGCTTGGTGAACATCTGAACCCAGGGTTCACTGAGTATAGTTTCCATTCACTTCAAAACTTAGTCTGAGCTATGACCATTTTTAAAAATTGTGTATAAGTATCGTTACTGCACATTTGATATGCACATTACGTTTCTTGTTATATTATGCTGAAGCCATAGCCAGTTTATTCTAATAAATTTAAACTATTTTTATTATTGAGTTTTCTTTCACAGCCCATCTGCAATAATGGGATTTGTCGATTATCGACATAAATCCTTTTATTGTAGTGCGGGTGTTAATTTACCTGAGTTTGTCGTCACCCTGCTGCACAGATTGTGGCCCTCCTGTTTTTGTAAGTTTTATGATTCAGTAATTTGGACCCTACACCGTATATTCTGCCGTTCTCAATGGCGTCGAGTAGGCAGATGGTTGTATATTAATATCAAAATTATAGCATGCATCTCGGTAATTTATGAAAAGAATACCCACCCGCCCATACCCCCATTTTAATGACTAGGTATGTTCTTTTGCTCAATCTGCTTTGCTTTGTTTGTTTATATATATTTCAGTTATATGATTTTATGAGAACATTTGAAGGAAAGCAACTAAATTTTAAATATATGGCTTGGTGAACATCTGAACCCGGGGTTCACTGAGTACAGTTTTCATTCACTTCAAAACTTGGTCTGAGCAATGACCATTTTTCAAAATTGTTTATAAGTATCGTGACTGCACATTTGATATGCACATTATGTTTCTTGTTATATGATGCTGAAGCCATGGCCAGTTTATTCCAATAAATTTAAACTATTTTTATTATTGGGTTCTCAGCCCATCTGCAATAATAAAAACCCAGAATTTGATTTTAAGCAGGTTTAAAGTTAAAATAATGCTTGATTAATAAATTGAGGTGCTAATTTGAATGCTTGATACAAACATCATGATTGCCGTGTATCCCTTTTTGTGGTCTAGTGGTAGAGCGTTGGACCCATGATCCAAAAGTCGTGGGTTCAATTCCCGTCAGTGCCATATGCGTTGTGTCCCTGAGCAAGACACTTTATCTGCATTGCTTAGTACTGGTTTTACTCAGGAAGACATCGAGAGTGATTCAAATAAGTTCATAGAGTTTTCGTTACAATCGATGTAAAATAAATAAGTTTAAACTAAACCAAAACTTGAGCGACATAAGAAAAAATAGTTTAAGAGATATAGATATATACAACAGTTTACACCCAATGCTTGATCTGCATTTATTGCACATTTTATAGGCCATCACAATTTGGGTTCCATGTAGAAGACAAAATTACTTACGCAACCCTTTACAACATACTATAAGGAAACCAATTCCTAAATTTAGTTGAGCTAGAACAAAAAATGTAAGAGACTGTAAAAACAGCTTACATGCAAAATTTGATGTGAAATGAGACACATTTTAAGGGCTATCCGAATTTGTGTTCCATGGGAGTCCAGGGTTTACAGGAACCAATATTCCTTCTGCAGTCTTTAAGATAATGCTATAAGGAAGCACATGGCCAAATTTGGTTGTGCTAGGATAAGAAATGTAAGAGACATAGACTTGTAAACACAGTTTACACACAAACCTTGATATGGGACGCCGGCGCCGGGGCGAGTACATAAGCTCTCTTACTCTTAGAATAGTCGAGCTAAAAAAGGCTTTCATGTTAAAAAAAACAATACTCAATGAAATGGCAAGGCTGAGGTGTTCTAGTGTGGTGTGTGTCAGGAGGGGGATGGTGGGGGGGGGGGGGGGGGGGGGGGGGGCGGGGGGGGCTGTGCATTGTAGACTTGCATCAGTAATACAAGTTAGTGGGGGGGGGGGGGGGGCTGTGCATTGTAGACTTGCATCAGTAATACAAGTTAGTCAAAAAACGTGTGGTAAGTTCAGAAGAAGATTTTTCGGTAGCATTAACAAAATGCAAGGGTCATCACTCATCTGATTCTAGTCAGATATTGCTAAAAAAAAAAAAGGTCCACACATTCTTCTACATATAAACGGAAAAACAAAAAAATCGAGGTGGGGATCTGAAATCAAACTTGACTAATTATTGATATAAACATTCTGAAAAAGTTTGGTAAAGATGGCGTAAAATTAATTAGATACACATTATAAAGAAGGCGAAATATAATGTTTCGATAAATCAACAGCCATAACTCTGTTTTTTACAGAAACTTTCTCGCCTTTCACGGTTGTGGGTTTGAATACCACCGGGAGCTTGACTTGTAGAGGGAGATATTAAGTGTCGATATTTACAGTAATCCCACTGTGTGGATTCTTACGGATGGCAGGAGGTGTACACTACTGGTTCTACCCAAGAAAACGGAAGTTCTGTCTCTACCACAAAGAAATCGACCATCGTATATGGCCCGTTAATATGTATTAACAAAATATGTAAAACACCATTCAAACAAACAAACTGTTATTTATTATCTCATAACGATGTTTTCCAAAATCGTCCCAGCCTTCAGCAATATAAAGCATCGGTCGAAGATTAGTAAAGATCGGATGCAAAACAAAATGAAAGTGGTACAGCGCCGACATAAACAAGCAAATTCGATGAATTGATATCCCACGCCGAATAATAGCTAGGTAACAATAATAAATACAGGTGGTAACAATGCTGAATACAGGTAACAATGTTGAATAAAGGTAACAAAGCTGAAAACAGGTAACACATGCTGAATACAGGTAACAAACGCTGAAAACAGGTAACAATGATGAATACAGGTAACAAATGCGGAATACAGGTAAAAAAAAACGCTGAAAGAAGTCTGTACGGTTTTGAAAATAGTACATAATTGACACATGATCGACACTCAAGACGTACACGTATACTTGAGCTATAATTACAATTTAGTTTCTAACTGAAGGATGTGATGAGAATAATAAAGGAGAGGTGTATTTCAACATGTATGGAAAGATGAAAAACAATCAAAGTAAGCCAAAGTTTAAAATACAAGACAAGGTTCGGATCAGTAAATATAAAAGAACGTTTGAGAAAGATTATACTCCAAATTGGACTGAAGGAATATGTGTTGTTGATGAAATTCAAAACACAAATCCTGTGACACACAAAATAGAATATCTAAACAATCAAAAAATTGATGGAAGCTAGCTTCTATGAATTGGAAATTATAAAAGCAAAGCAAGAAATATTAAGAATTGAAAAGGTAATACGACGTGATTATGAAAAGAAACAAGCACTTGTTAAATGGAAAGGGTACAATGAGGATTTAAAGTTGGATACCGTTTAAGGATATCCAAGACATTAAGCAATAGCAAGCGCATTTAAGGTATAAAGAAGACATATTATATAATATTATAAATGGTGTACATAAATGACAATCAGGTATTTGAACGTATCGATACCTAAACACTAAATAATTTAACTTATTAACAGATACTAAAAATCTTTGCAACAAAATATGATAAGTGAGTTGACAATATAGACAAATGTATAATTTATAAAACATATCAGTTGCGTTTTAATGATATATTAAAAATGGTAAAGAGAAATAAAAGCAAGATTGAAATATTAAAACTTGATATATTGGTATACCACTATTATATAGGTCTAAAAGCAAATTTTCTCTTTAAAAACGATGACTATTGTCTGCATCGGTTTTTGTTCTGGGTTGGCGAATAATTACTCTTTTCATGTCGTTTCCCTCCCGGGTTGCTGTTCTGGCCAGCCACATTACACCAAATTTCCAATATGATAGTCAAAGAGAAATAGCTCCTACGTTCATGTTATGGTAAATTATCTCTTAGCATTTGTCCAATACAATGGCAAGGGAAATAACTTCTACTTCCATTTTATGGTAAATTAATGTGGAGTTATATCGCGTGGCATTTTTCAATATGGTGTAAGACATGCTGCTAAGAACCGGTCGCGTGTTAGCCTGGTGCAAATAAGAGGGTACCAACACCGCATCCCCTGGCATCTGGAGTACTGGCTTTTTTTGGGCATGCCATCTGGAATGGTCCCTAACAGAGGGTTGGCATCTGGAATACTATTTGAACCATGCGAGGCCGCGAGGGCCCACAGGGCCCGAGCTCTCTAGGGGGGTCCGGGGGCATGCCCCCCCGTAAAATTTTGAAACCTAGGTGCTCTGAAATGGCATTTCCAGCAATCTGAGACATAAATTAGCTTAAATTTAATTTTTTGGTTGGAAAAAAATATTTTTTGAGTACGCGTATGAAAAACTGCGATGTCGGCGTACGGCGTACCACAACCCGGCGTACGGAATACTGGCTAATATGGGTCGGAATCCGGCGTACGAAAAGGGGGTCGGTACCCTCAAATAACAGTCATTTGCTAATTTGTCGAAGTCTCGCAATGAGTTTCTGAGTAGCTTTACTAGCCCTTTGACGTGGCTTGGAGTTAACATCAAAGAAAGTAACCTCTGGCGCGGCTTAATCGCCCCTATGTTAATACCAAAGATGTTCTCCAAGCTTACGAAAAACTCAGGAAAGCTCAGAATAGAAAAGGATTCAGGGTGCGATATCATAAACGCAGATTTCCTAATTGAAACCAAGCTAACCACATTAAGGGTTGCGCTCAGCAGGTTAAAAAAAATCGTATATTGCCGTTAATGTGAAAGAGGCATAAGCATGGCACGGGGCTTTTGCGAAAATATATAACAAACAACTTGATATATGGGACTAAAAGCAGGCCTTTATAGCCGCAATGAGGATGATTGCCCTGTTCCTTCAGACTTTGTTTGATCCTTCAGACTTTGTTTGATCGCATTACAACTATTTTGGAGGGGTCGGATAAGTATTTTGACGCTCCAAAGATATTTAGCCTTGTTTTGTAATCATGTTGGAACGTTACCCTTCGGGCTTGGAGTATGAGTAACAGTTTCTGATGTTTATTATCCACAACCGTCTTATTGCCACTAGCACAGGGGAGCATTTCACCAGGGTTTGGAATAATCTTGGTTTGTTAATTTTGTTTGCTGATTGGAAACCTATCTACGAGTAGTGGAGAAAGTGAGGATTCTGGCAACGTTTTTACCTGCGGGGTTTGCATTACTAGTTTAAAATTTGTTGGCTGGCTTTAAAAGTAATATGCCATTCTGGTTTGAAACTGGCTAGAAGTTACTCTGGCAGTTTTCTAAAACAGTTTTAAATTTGATTTGCTAGCTGCGGGAAGCAAATTCACTTATAGTTTCGGAGGACTAGTCGATACAAACTTATTTTAAAAAATATATATATTTAAAATTATTTTAAACTTGCGGCCGTCTTGGATTTCATATCAACATGAGCAACATTCCTGTAAAGTTTCATGAACATCCATCCAATAGTTTCAGAGGAGTAGTCGTCTACGGACGGACTGGCGGACGGACAGACGACGCACCATGGCATAACATTGGCTGATCTTTGATCAGTAGCTAAAAATCAGTATATTCTTTACTGGTCTGTCACTTATATCAACATAACTATTTTTACACAAATCTATGAATCCTGACACTGTTTAGTATACTTTCTTTCAAGTTACTTCTCCCTGGAAACTGGACACCAATTGAAATGTAACATGATTTTTTTTATAAATAGACCGAAACTGAGAAATCATTTCGTCTACAAGCCCTGTTTCGGTCATGTTTTTTAACGAGATAGATACAACTAGGTCATGATTTCTATAGGTAACGTTAGCCATACAATTTCATGAGCAAAGTGTGATATTCAATTTTTATTCAGATTATGAGGCCCACCCAATAAAGCATTTGTGACCAGTACACATGATAACACATTAAAGGATGTTGTATATGTATTGTGTTGTGCTCTGATTTTTGGTCTAAAAACAATTAAGAAATACCAGATAAGTTTCGTATTCAAAAGCTAAATTATAAACATATATTTTGTCATTAAAGTAAATTACAAAGTGTTGTTGTGGACTTCATTGTTAGAGATTTCCTTTCGATGGGATGTACTTTTATTTACACTCTCTTGTCAATTTGAGCGCTGAATACAGGATAATAGCGAGGTTGTGTACACTTAAAATCGATTTAAGCTAAACCGGGGGGCCATATTGTCCACTGATCGTTCTAAGTTGGTAACCCCGTCTTCACCACTCTTTCAGTTGTGTATTGTCTTTATCATTGAATAGTTAATTTGCTCTTTGTTTGTGGTACAGTGCGGATCTACGCTGCCATTGCGTTTGGGTGCTGTGATTTCTATTGGACCATTTTTCTGATTTTATTAATCCAACAAGCGGTTTAAGAAGAGTTGTGACGACAACAAATGTAAAGTTAACATGGCCAAGAGCCAGAACTCCGTCAACAATTACTGAACCAAAACGCACATGGGATATGCACAACTAGATATCATACACTGACTCAGATGCTTCCTACCAAGCTTCGTAGAAATCCAACAAGCGGTTTAGAAGGGCCATAACTCTGCTAAAAATCATTGAACCGAAACACAAAAGCGATATGCACAACTAAACATCAAACTTATGCTTCCTACCAAGTTTCATCAAAATCCAACAAGCGGTTTCGGAGGAGTAGCGGCGACAACAAATTTAAAGTTAAAATGTCGAAGGGCCATAACTCCGCCAAAAATCATCGAACCGCAACACAAACAAGATATGCACAACTAGACATCACACCGATGTTCGTCGAAATCCAACAAGCGGTTTAGGAGGAGTAGCTGGCGACAACATTTGTGACAGACAGACACAGCAAAAGCAATGTCTTCTCCACTTCGTGAGTAGTCTCTGACTTGAGATCACTTGCCCCGCACCGATGTAGGTTCGATCCCTCAGGGGCCTAAGAATCGTTACGTGAGGAAGCTATCCAGCTGGCTTGAGGAGCGTCGATCGGTGGTTCTAGGTGCCCGCACGTGCACGAAAATTGCCCGAAGGGG